>QARZ01038665.1:0-34131 GCA_013407115.1 Glycine latifolia
CCTAGGGGCATTTTGGTAATTTACCATCCTCGAGACGTGATGGTAATCATTCAAATTGTTCAAGGGCATTTATGTCATTTCTTCTAAAATATCTTACTAAAATATCTAGGGATATATTGGTCATTTCCAAAAATTTCCAGGGATAAAATTGTCATTTTCACCCTAGGGACATAACCGTCATTTCTGAAATTGTTCAGGGGCATAATCGTCATTTGCCCTATATCTTTTGTACTGCCCCCAATTAATATTTCACCCTAGTAATTGACTGTTCTTCAAAATTTTGGGGTGTTACAAGTTTCATGTAGTGTGTTCCACCATGCGACCACATGACATTCATGAGGATTATGTCAAGATGAAGGCATTTCCATTCTCTCTGGATGGTGTGGCCAAGGACTGGTTATACCTTCAACCAGATCCTATCAACACTTGGACAAATATGAAGAGAAGATTTTTGGAGAAATTCTTCCCTGCATCCAGAACAGCATCCATCTGGAAAGAAATTTGAGGTATAAGGCAGCTAGCTGGAGAGACATTATGAGTACTGGGAGAGATTCAACAAGCTGTGTGCTATCTGTCCTCATCATCAAATCAGTGACTAATTATTGATCTAATATTTTATAAAGGCTTGATGTTGATGGACAGGAGTATGATAGATGCAGCCAATGGAGGCACTTTAATGGACAAGACTTCTCTTGCTGCAAGACAGTTGATTTCTAACATGGCAGCCAATTATCATCAATTTGGTACTAGAGGTGCTGCAACATCCAAGGCTGCTACAAATGAAGTTTCTATTTCTATGGTTGTTGATAACTAGAGGTTGGAGAATAAACTGATAGAATTGACATCCCTTGTGAGACAACTTGCCATTGGTCATTAACAAAATGTGATGATAGCCAATCAACCAAGGCTATGTGGCATCTGTTGTGCACTTGATCATCCAATAGATGCATGTCCCACTCTCCAAGAAAAAAAACAAGCTGCTGAATTATCTGCCATACAACCTAGACAACCATTCAGACCTCAACAACAGTATAATCCTTACTCGACCACTGATAATCCTGGTTGGAGAGATCACCCAAATTTGAGGTATGGTCCTGGTCCACAACAACAACAGTAGGCACAACAACAACAGCCATTCAGACCTCAACAATAGCAATATCAAACCTCCACCAACAAATACCAAGCTCCCCTCGTTTAGACAACAACCACAATTTTAGCAGCCTACACCTACACCTATACAACCTGTGCAGACTAGTTCTAGACCTTCTTTGGAGGACTTGATGAAGCAAATGGTAGCCAGCAACATTCAATTTCAATAGAATGTCAGCGCCACAATCTAAGACCTGCAGACTCAGATTGGATAGTTAGCTACAACTGTCAACCAGATGCAACAACAAGGTTCTGGCAACATTCCAGCACAACCAGTTATTAATCCAAAGAATGTGAGTGCTATTACCTTGAGGAGTGGTACGAAGCTTCCAAATTCAACAAATGTTGGTGCTAAAATTGATGCTAGTAAAAAAATTGATGATGGTGCCAAAACAGATTCTGCACCAAAACATATTCCCCTACCTTTTCCTTCTAGATCCATTTCTGCAAAGAAAATGGAGTTTGTTTCTCATATGCTTGAGACTTTTAGAAGGGTGGAAGTCAACATTCCCCTCTTGGATGCCATCAAACAGATTCCAAAATATGCAAATTTTTTGAAGGATTTGTGCATCCACAAGAAGAAACTGAAGGGAGATGAGCAAGTAAAGATGGGCAGTAATGTTTCTGCACTTATATAGGGCAAAACTGTTGCTGCCATTCCACTATCCACCTTGCCTCAGAAGTGCAAAGATCCTGGCACTTTCACTATCCCTTGCACCATTGGAGATTGTACTTTTGCAGATGCCATGTGTGACCTTGGAGCCTCCATTAATGTCATGCCCACATCAGTTTACAGATCACTACATCTTGGTGATTTGAAACCCACTGGTGTTGTCATTCACTTAGCCAACAGATAGTTGCGCTTCCACTTGGACTTATGAAGATGTGCTAGTGTGAGTTAATAATTTGATTTTTCCTACAGATTTTTACATTTTGGATATAGAGAATGAGTCTTCTTGCCATGGTTCCACATTGATCCTAGGGGGACCATTCTTGATGATAGCCAGGACAAAAATTGATGTGTATGCAGGAACTTTTTCCATGGAGTTTGGTGATGAAGTTGTCCAATTTAACATTTTTTAGGCCTGACACATCCTGTAGAGGAGCATTCTGTATTTCTTGTTGACATCATTGATGTTGTAGTAGATAATGTAGATATTTCTGATTTACTGTCTAATCTTTCTGATTTTGATCTTGGTTCTTGTACTTGTACTTGTGATGATTCTACTGTTGTGTGTAGTATTTATGTGGAGATTTCCTCCGCACTTCACTCTGATTGTGTTGCAGATACAGGTATAGGTGTTGATTCTCCTATCTCCCTTCTATCAGCCACCAACCTTTCCTTGTCTTCCACTATTCAGCCACCTTCCTTGGAGCTGAAGTGACTACTTGAGCACTGTGCTTATTGGGCGGTGAAGTGTTGTAACATGGCATTTGATGAAGCAGGTATGGAAAGGAAGCTTCAATTGCAAGAACTTGAAAAGATCCACTCAGAAGCCTATGAGAACTCCAAGATTTACAAGGAGAAAGTTAAGAGATTTCATGACTCTAGGATTCTTAGGAAGGAGTTCCATATTAGCCAAAAAGTGCTATTGTTTAACTCTTGCCACAAGCTTATTTCTAGTAAACTTTGATCTAGATGGGATGGACCTTTTGTTATTACTAATGTTTTTCCCCATGGTGCAGTTACTAGAAAGGTCTTCAAAGTGAATGGTCACCAACTCAAGCTATTTCATGAGAGCTCACAAGTAGAGGAGGAGCTTGTGACAGACCTCTCTTTGGTCTTGCCAATTTTATGTGATGATGTGCCTTGAATGGAATTTTGGGAGTTTCCTTTTCCCTTCTTTTATTTGTTGTCTCTTTTTTGCATTTCATTGCATGCTCACATTGAGGACATTGTGCATTTCAAGTGTAGGGTGAAGGATTATAAAAACATTTTATGTTTCTGGTTTCTATTTCTATTTCTGTTATTGTTTTGCTGCATTTGTTTTGTTTTGTTGTTATTCTGTTTTTACATTCAAAAATAAAAATTAGAATTTAGGCACTTTTCATGTTTTTCATACGATTCATAACTTGTATAAATTGTGAGAAATGTACTAATTTTTGTTAGATTTAAAGGTTTCATGTTTGATGTGAATCTTTGTTGCAATTGTTGAAGTGATAAGTAGGCTTGAGAAATAAAATTTAAGATAGATCATGTGTGGTAGAATCATGCCTTGTGAGTTTTTGGGCCTTTGTGGATGAATCACATTATTTCATTCATGTTCTTTCATGTGTGATTTCACCATTGTGCTAGATTACTCTATGTTTTGCCTTGCCTCTTTTGACATTCCTTGTTGCACATGCTTTGATTGAGATAATTTAGGCCTTCTTTCTTTTATCCACTAGCCAAATAAAACTATCCTTGCATTGATATCCATTGTCACCCTTTTTTAGCCTTTAACCTTTTCTTTCTTGTGTAGCTCATTACAAACTGAAAAGTGGAAAACCATGTTATCCTAACTTTAGGGAGAAAATGGGCCTTGGAATTGTTTTTGGAGTGGGTTTCAAACAAGTGTGGGGTATTTTTTTTTTGTTTTGATTAGAAAAGAAAAGAAAAGAAAAGAAAGAGTTTAAAAAGCAAAAATTCAAAGAAAAAAATGTATAAACAAAGAAAAAGAAGTACAAGCAAAGAAAAAGAAAAAAAATACAATAAAAGTTGTTTTGATTCATTTTCATCCTTATAAGTTCTTTGTTTCTACCCCTCTTTTTTTTTGTTGGCTTACTCCCTATTGCCCGTCTTTTCTCTTAGTTTTAGGCTAAATATCCTTCTCTTATCCACCCTTTACCTAAGCCATACATTACAAACCAATAAAGTCCTTTTGATCTTTTGATGCATGTGTATTTCAAGTTGAATGAATTAGAGTCTTGTCAAAATTTGGATGTGCTAGTCACATGTGGTGTGTGAGTGTAAACATAAACCCATACACATTAGAAGAGGTTGAGTGTTGCTCTTTGAGAGATTTCTATTGTAACACCCTGAAATTTTGATAACTGAAAATGGATGTTTGATGTATTTCTTGTGTTATTTGATTATTTGATTAGTTTAGATTAGTTGGATTATTGTGTAAATTATCCATGTGCTTGGTGTAAATTTTAAGTTAAATGGAGTTTGTTTGAGATGCATTGTATTTGAGTGATTTTGAGTTCGACCCAAAACCTATTTTAGTAAAATCATAATTCTAGATTGGACAACCGTTGGATTGTCTTAAAATTTTAAATTTATATTTCTAACCCAAATATGAAACTTTTGACCGTTGGGATTGTGCAAATAACTTTTGGATCTTAAGAAATTAATTTTTTCAAAGAAGTAGAAATTTTAAAATTGGGTCAGCTCGCCCAAGAGAATTTTGTAGGCATTTTTGCTCGCCTGAGTGAGTCAAGGCGGTGATAAATAGTACCAGCAACGACCAAAATCAAAAAAATGGCTTCTTCTCCCCCAAAACAGCCACCTAACACCCTCACCTTCCTCCTCCACTAGGCATGGCCACCAGTGACCACCACGATGCACCGCCACTTACCGTTGGACCACCGCACAAAAAAGAACACTTTAATCGAAGCGGAATCTTGGAAACTCTTCTCAAAGTTTCGGTAGAGAACAGAGCTTCCAAATCCTTCTTTCTTGATTTCTTTGAGGTAACCATGGTTTCCTTGTCTTCTTTTAGCTAATTTAAAGCCTCTATTGATATCTCTTGCGATTCGGGTACCATTTTTGGTTGTTTCTATACTTCCTTTGAAAACCCTTTCAAAATGAGATGTTGTAAAAGTCTCCTTTTTATGAAATTGATGTCATTTCTGTGATCCTTGTTGAGCCCTGGTCACATTGGTGTGATTGGAATTTCAAAATGACGTCTTTAGGTGTGAACTCCCAAAACACCCTTTTAGCCTCTTTTTAGATTTGAGTGGGTATCTGACCCCAAATCTTAATTTTGACCTTGCCTTTGAAATCTATACTAAATTATCTTTGATTTGGTATATAGAGCTCTGCATTTGGACCAAAGCACGTGAACTTGAGAAATCTCAAAACGATGTTTCAAGGAAATAACAGAGAAAATAGATAGGTAAGGGGAGTTTTTATTTAGTTATAGTTTTGATAACATAGTTGGGGCCCAGGGAGTCCAACTATAAAGATAACTGTGTGTCCCTGCTGTGTGTTGGTATTCAAGAAAAACTACATTTTTAACTAATGGGATGCGAAGTATTTATGATTGATGTGTGTTTGTTCTTGTGTGTGTGCTCATTTTCAAGAAAAATTGTGTTTTTAACTAATGGGATGCGATGAATTGGCTTGTTGATGGATAAAACTGTGAATGATATTGTTGTTATAATGATTGGATTTTTGGGAAAAGTCTTAATTACAGAGGAGACTCTGCCCAAAATTTTATAATATGTTTTCCTATTTAATTCTTTATTAAATTTTTTTAAATGGGCATAAGAGTGTGTTTTATAGATTGCAATCCTCCTCTTTAATTTAGAATTTTCCTAAAGTATCAGTCTTGTGGTATGATGAATTGTGAATGTATGAAATTGGGTTGTCTGAAGACCTGAGGAATGAGATTCTCAGGCATATGGATTATATATAGATGTAAAATGCGATTGTTCATGATGCTGATGATGATATTGAAATGAAATTATATTGACGATTATATTAATATGAGATGATATTGATGATTATGATGATGTTGAAATGAGATAATGTTGATTGGGTTGATGATGTTGACATTAGATAATGATGATATAGTTGATGATGTTGAATATTGATGTTCGTGATGATGATATTGAAATAAAATGATGTTGATGTTGTTGATGACATTAAGATGACATGATGATGATGATATTGATAATGACATTGACGAGGGATAATGTTGATGTGAACAATGTCATTGTGTGATGTGGATATACATGAATACCCATGGGGGGTGTATGACTGGTTATCCTTGCGGGGAAGGATTTGTTCCTAGACAGGTCATGCATTGATGGTGCCCATGGTTGTATGCGGTATATGTCCACGTGGGGTGCAGTGACTGATTGGATATCCTTGCGAGGAAGGGTTTACAAATTTTAAGCATCCTAGGAGAGAAAGGGATTGTTTAAAATTCCGGTCCCTAGCTATCCATGGTCAGTGCATCGGTGATGTTGTGTATGTGCATGGGGGTGCATGACTGGATAACCTTGCGAGGAAGGGTTTACGAATTTTAAGCATCCCAAGAGAGAGAAAAGGGATTGTTTAAAATTTTGGTTCCTATCTATCCATGGTCAGTGCATTGATGGTGCCCATGTTTCATACTTCATATTTGCATGGATGGAAATAGAATGATGGACAGTAAATACCGGGGGTACTAGGGGGCAATCACTCTGTTTGGAACTCCCTTGTGACTCAAGGCTGATTGTAACGACCTAAAATTATTCTAGATATTATATTTTTATTAAGGTTAAATTTTTAAGAATCGTTAAATAATTTTTATTACTATTTTATTTTTACTGAACGGATCCTAGTATAAATTCTAAAACGTATAAATTATAGAAGTTGTTAAACTGATATATATAATACGTAGCCACAGTCCTTGTACAAAAGTCATTCTCAACCAAACATAAAGATACTACAATCACTTTCATCATTCATTTCCTATAGACAATTCTTTATCTTTGTACCACCATCAGTCCAAGGCGTCAATGAAATTGACCACTGTTGCCATCTATAAAAAAAAACTGAAACAAATCTAGTGAGAAATAAAATTTCTCAGTAGGCAAAAACTAAACCACCGAATACGTTAGTACGTTAGTAAATAATTAATATATTCAAATGAAGCAATAAAATAATTATGCAAACTATATGGATGCATGAGATGAATTTTCCCAGAGTGCACATGGCTTCTACATATCGTACTGTATGTAGCTACACCTCATACTGGATGTAGACGCTGCGATCGTCTTACGCAAACATGCATGATTTTTGCCATATATTTGCACCTGGTCACTACATATCGTACTGTATGTAGTATCAAATTTTGTTTCACAAATCTCGTACTGAACTTGGAAACATAAATCAACATATCATCAGTCAAAATCCATTCATAATAAAATTCATAAGCAAAATACATACCATCTTATGGAAAAATTGTTGTTGTCATAACATCATACGTACCACAAGTATGGTTAAACCACCATACCTTATTCAAATAAGATCATTACCACTTAGGCATGACCTTTGAATATCCTCAAGTTATAAAAAATCATGTTAGTAACCTAACTAATAAAACACAATATATCTCTAAAATAATTTCTAACACCTTTAAACTTTCACAAGAAAATTATAACCTAGCATGCATTTTAATCTCCTTTCACCTACCACCTTGCTACTTCATCCTCAAATTTAATCCCTCAAACATTTGAACCATTTAACTACATACCATTCAACCTCTACTTCAAAAAATTAATTCAAAACAGTCCCATAATAAAAATATTAACAAACAGCCCAAAGGTCATCAAATCACTCACAAAAATCATCAAATGTGATTCCAATATCACTAATATTTCAACCTATAAATCATTACCTATCCTATGGTTAAAATCAACATTTTCACATCATAAAATAACCCTCAAATGACATGAAATTACAGCCTAAATAATAGCCATAAATCTGTACATTTAAGCATGTAAATTAATCCAAATCAATTCTTAATTAAAGATTGAAGCCTAGCCTACCTCAAATGGATTTGGATTTGAAATTGATTAAGTGGCTGCTTCTTTTTGAATATCTTCTAAGAAATGAAGCCTTGAAAGAAGAAATTGATTGGTGGATGAGGTGGTAGAAGAGGTCAAGGTTTGTAGGCAGCAAATAGAAGGCAAGACAATGAAAGCAAGACACAAGGAAAATTGGAATTGGCCTTGGCTTTGGGATGCTAGCTCCTACGTGAATTTTTTCCACAGCCCTAGCTATTTATACTCATTTATTCAGTTATGTTTTAAGTGATTTAGTTGGGTTGTAACTGAATTAGGATTTAGTTTGGTTAGAATTTAACTAGGTAATTATTACCTTAGAAGATATTATGACTTAAGCCTTATCTTGACTTGATTTTTCTTGGTCAAGATTCCATTTAATCCTTGACTTGGGGGCAGCTGGCCTATGCATGTGGAAAGGCTTATTCAAGAGGAAAAATTTGATTGGTTTAATGCTTGCTTTCCACCTTGAAGGGCCACCTAGAAAGGTTGATTCAAAAAGCTTATCTTCATTGACTTACCATTGACTTTGGTTTACCAAACTTTTCTTCTTATTAGTTCACTTAGCTATGCCTATTCTATGGCTTTTGCAAGTGAATCACTTCTGTATAGTCCCTATTTGAGCTGAATATTTGATTCCTTGGGCCAAAATTTCAAGAGTTGCAAGTTTTACTCAATCCAAATGGTCCAAAGGGCTATAAGCACTCAACCAGATAGGGTTCACTCATTATTTATTCTGTACCAACTTACTAATCCAAAAATTCTCATTTTCTAGTATGTTAAACTAGACTTCCTAAGATTTCCAAAAAGGTATCACATGCCTTATTTGGAGTTATAAAACTCGAGATATAGAATTTTTAATCTATACTTCCAAAGCTGCCAGCGAATTTAACATAGGACAATGACATCCCTTAGTGTTTTTGTTATTGCAAACAGTAGTCAATCTAGATTGGTCTGAAATTTTAATATGTTGTAGTAGACATATAGATCTTTAATTTCATATATCATACACTTAATTTTAATAAGAATTGAGAGAGAAATAAATTTTTCAATTCGGGTGACAGATATGGAAATTTTGGGCAGCTTATGTTCAAATAAAATTTATCTTATTCTTCTTGTATCCAATTATCATCACACTTCCATAATTCAATCATAAATATATCTCATAATATAATTTTGAGGATGTTACACTGATTACCATGGGGGGGAGCAACCAATGCACAATAGGGTGACCTCGACGAGCTATTGCATCATTTTCCTGAGAGAGGCTATATTCATGAGGATGGTACCACATTGTATTCTGAGAGATGAGTCAGTGCATGCATCATTCTGAGCATGGTTGTTTGAGTTGTGAAGTGAATTGGATGATGAGTTTGTTGAGTGTGTATTGGACTGATGGACTTTTAGTAATGATTGTGGTTGTTAATGTTGTTTCCTTTCCAATTGTTGTTATCTGACGCGTGTTAGTTTCATATAATAAACTCACCCTTGCATTTGTTGTACCGTGTGGTTGGTACCTGCGATGATCGTGAACTTTCGTTCGTGTGAGCAGATGAGCAGCAGTAGGTGACCGTGGAAGGAGATCTTCTTTTTGTTGGAGCCGCCAAGTTGACGTGATGACGTTGGAACTCTTTTTAGAAAGAGTTATGTTTTGTTAATTTACTCTTTCATAGTTAGTCCCTTAATCCTTTTTGTGGACATGTATATTTTGAGTTGTAAATACATGTAAAACTAACTTAAGTTCTAAACATGTGAATGATGAGTACTGATTTAGTACATGTATACATATGTATTCAATTATTGTATTTGTATCGTGTGTGTGATGATTGTATTATTGCGAAAAAATTACTACCATTTTCATAATCAAATTAATGGAGTTTTCATTAAAATTTTAAATTTACATGATTAAGAGTTAATGATATCGTAGCGACGAGACGGGTCGTTACATCTATTACCTTGGTTCATTCTTAATTTTAACTTAACTATTTTTTTTTCACTTTGCACTTTGTGATCATGTGTTCATTGATTGTTTGTTACCTTAATATCATTCTCCCATTTTTCATCTTTCTCACTTTTATGTATTGTTAGGATCCATGGAAAATTGTGTGTGCCTTGTTCATGCCTTTCTTTTAGTTTGTAGTTTACTTTAGTTTGAATTTTTCTCTAAGTCTTTCTTTTAGTTTTTTCCAGGAGTGCAAAAGTTTAAGTGTGGGGTATTTTGATTGAGTTTTTTTAGTTTAATATTTTTCTATTCTTCTTAGCTTATTTGACTTCTCTTGGACTTTTATTTTCTCACTCTAACTCAGTTTTTGTCTTAGGCAAACAAGTGGACTTAATAGATAATTGTTACTTATTTTCGGATTTTTTGCTTACTTGACCTACCTTTCCTGTGCAGGTTCTAGAGAGTTCTACAGAATTGTAAATGGCGCATATGAGTAGTCCCTGAAAAGATAAGGAAAACATCTACAATTTTGTAAGAGATAAGTCAAGGCCAATTCTATCATTTTGAAGGTCATTTTAGGCTTGGAAGTCAGAACCTCTGCACTTGAGTTTTGGGCTGTGAATTTGTGTAATTAGTAATTAGTTAGATTAGATGGGCCTAATCATGACCCATCTTTTCATACTAACTCAATCACTATATTTTAGTGCAATTAGTTATTTAGATTTTTTTACACTTCATTTGAGCATAAACAGAATTTGTATTTTCTTTTAGAAGTTTCCAGAATTAAAAAGTTCTCTCTCTTTTTCTCTCAACTGTTCTTCATTGTTCTTTATTTTTCTTCTTCCTTTGATCTCTGTTCTTTTATTTTTCTCATACAAATTTCGTCTCTTACATTGGTGATGATCATGGAAGGCTAAATAATCAATTAATCTAAGGATCCAGTCTAAGCAAGGAGAAGTTAAGTTCTGGTTTGGTATTCTAATTTCTATGTGAATGTTCATTTTCTTCTTCAATCCTCTTTTCGATTTTCATGATTATGATTATGTTTAGGATTGAAAACGAATTAGGTTATAGATTTATTTCCTAATTTTGAATTTTAATCATAGATTGTTTGGATGATATTTCAATCCGATTTGTGATTTCAATTGATTTAGAAGTTAATTCGATTGAATTGCTTTTAATGATATTGAATGAACCTTCATAATATGATCATTATATGAGAACTATGATAATTTGTATTGCTTGGTTTGGTGAATTGGATTGATATTCTTAAATTTGTTTTACAACTCATTTTATCAATTCTGTTAGTTTCTGCATTTTTCTTCAATTCTTGTTTGTGTTTTTGCAATTTCTATTCATTGCCTACAAACTGCTCGATTAAAATCCCCCCATTGTTTATTAGTGGATTAAGTCAGGAACCAAATTGATCATGTTTCTTAAAAACAAAGTTGAATACACACAATTAACCAAGAGGGGGGTGAATTGGTTAAAACTCAGACTTTTTAAAAATATTTGATCATGTTTCTTGAAAACAAAGTTGAATACACACAATTAATCAATGGATAGAACATATATGTTACCCTTTCTCTTACCAACATGGATAACTTCATTGGTTTGACCATCACAAATCAAACAACAATTGTCATTGAAGGAGACTTTGAGTCCTTTGTCGCATAGTTGGCTTATGCTTAGGAGGTTGTGCTTCAAACCTTCCACATAAAGCACATTCTTTATCTTTGTTTTGAAGCTATCTCCTATATTTCATTCTTCAATGATCTTTCCTTTATTATTATCACCATAAGTGACACATCCTCCATCTTTGAGAGTCAAGTTTGTGAGCATGGACATGTCACCTGTCATATGTCTAAAGCAACCACTATCAAGGTACCACAATGATGACTTTGCTCTTAGACATACCTGCAAAAATCAATTTAAATGACAAAGCAAGGTACCCAATGTGGGTTGGGTCCATAGAGGTTAGTTGGTTTCCTTTTTCTCTTAGGCACCCAAATGCACTCACCATTAGGCACATAATACCTCCTAGCATAGCACCTATGGGATGTATAACCATTCTTCATGCAATAATTGCAAGTAATAACTTTTGATGCTTTCTCAAAATGAATCAATTGATGATACTTAGCTTTTGAAAAACTTATTTGATTTTTTGGTGATACAAACTTTGGTTTTGAAAAGCCATTTTGATTCTTTTGTTTTGGAGGCACAAACCTTGTTTTTCCAAAAGGTTTTGATCCATGTTTGTACCCCAAACCAGAAGTATCTCCAGCATATTTTTGTACACTTAGCATTTGATCTAAACTGCACTTACCTCTATAAAGTTTCTTTAGAAGATCAACCAAATAAGAGTTTTCAGTTAACAAAGCCATGTATTTTTCAGATTGATCCTTTTTATAAACATCAAAATCCTTTTGTAAAAGCTTGCATTTATCAACATTAGAAGATGATGAGGCACATACACATCCATATGCTTTGTAACTTGAAACAAGCTTTTCATTGGCTTCTTTTAAGTTGCAAAGTTCAGATTGCAATTCAGCAATTTTAGTGACATGCCATTTGAGATTACTCTTAAGCCTATTATTTGATTGTGCAAGTTTTTGGGCCTCTTCATGCATCTCATAGAAAGCATCAATAACATTATCAAATTCTGAATTTACCTTAGATTCAGCACTTGAGAATTCTTCATCATCACTTATTGTGGAAGTGAAGCAAACATTTGTTTCTTTATCCCTACTTATTGATCTGGAGGTTGTTAAATCATTGTCTTCCCATGCTATGTATGCCTTCTTTGGCTTCCCTTCTTTCTTTGTCTTCCTCTCACCTTGTTGCTTCTTCAAAAAGATTGGACATTCAAATTTGATGTGTTCGGGCTTACCACATTCGAAGCAAGTGAAGTTGGTGGAGTTGTTGTTGTTGCTGTCATTTTTCCTATTGAACTTTGACAGCCTTTTGTTCTTGTTTCTTCTCATGAACTAACTGAATTTCTTCACAATTAGGTTCATATGTTCATCACATTCATCTTCACTTGAGTCTTCTTCCTTTTCCTCATGAGTTGATGCAGTTTTTAAGGCGAGTTTGCATTGACTACAAGAGACTTAACCAGGAAACTCGCAAGGACCATCTTCACTTGCATTGCTTTCTTTATGGTTTTTCAGGTTACATGCAGATTCATATTGCACCAGAGGACCAACACAAGACCACATTCACCTGTCCATTTGGCACATTTGCCTACACTAGGATGCCTTTTGGCCTATGCAACGCACCTGCTACCTTCCAAAGGTGCATGGTGAGTATTTTTTCTGATTTATTAGATAGTTGCATGGAGGTGTTTATGGATGATTTCACTGTTTATGGTTCCTCTTTTGATGCATGTTTTGATAGTCTCTCTAGAGTTCTTGATCGATGTATTGGGACTAACCTTATTCTTAACTTTGAGTAATACCTTACCCCGCTTCTGTGTGGGAAGTGTGTTTTTTTCTTGGACATGTAGGTTTTTATAGGAGATTCATCCAGGATTTCAGCAAGATTGCACTGTCATTGTCCAAGCTTCTCCAAAAGGACATAGACTATATGATTGACCATCCTTGCAAATAGGCATTTGAGGAATTGAGGAAAAAGCTTACGACCTCTCCCATCATGTAACCACCAGATTGGAAACTTCCATTTGAGTTCATGTGTAATGCCTTTAATTATGCACTTGGGGTTGTGTCGTCCTAGAGAGTTGATCAACTATCCCATGTCATTGCTTATGCTTCACGCACTTTAGATGCAGCACAAGTTAACTACACCATCACTGAGAATGAGCTTTTAGCTATTATTTTTGCTTTAGATAAATTCCGATCTTATTTGCTCTGTTTCCATATCATTGTCTTTATTGACCATGCAACTCTGAAGTACTTGCTCAAGAAGCCTGATGCTAAACCTAGATTGATCAGGTGGATGCTTCTTCTTCAGGAGTTTGATATTGAGATTAAGGACAAGAGTGGTGCGAAAAACTTGGTTGTTGATCATTAGAGCAGGATTGAGGGACCTATTGAATCCTTTCCTATTAGGGATAATTTCCCTGATGAGCATTTGATGCACTTGCATTCATCACTTATTACCCCTTGGTTTGTTGACATTGTTAATTTCATTGTTGCTTCTGTTGTTCCACCTCATGCATTTAGGTCTCAAATAGATAAACTTAAGAGTGATGCTAAATTTTATTTGTTGGATGATCCTTATTTGTGGAGGTTTAGTAGTGATCAAGTGATTCGCAAGTATGTGCTAGATCATGAGATTCAATCTATTCTTCAGTTTTGTCATCGCACACCTATCGGCAGTCATTTTGGTCCTCAACGGACCGCTAGGAGGGTATTGGACTGTGGGTTCTATTGGCCCACTTTGTTTAGAGATGCTAATCACTTTACCACCACTTGTGAGTAGTGTCAGAGAGCAGGAGGAACCATTACACATAGGCATGAGATGCCTCAACAGCCCATTATTTTTTGTGATATTTTTGATGTGTGGGGTATTAATTTTATGGGTCCATTTACTGTTTCTCATGGTTTTTTTTTTTATAGATTTTGCTTGCTGTTGATTATGTTTCTAGATGGGTTGAAGCTAAGGCAACTAAAACTAATGATTCTAAAGTTGTTGTGGATTTTGTGAGATCCAACATTTTTTGTAGGTTTGGTATGCCTAAATCCATTATCAGTGACCAGGGGAGCCATTTCTATAACAGATCATTGACATCCTTGCTTCAAAAGTATGAGGTTGTGCATAGAATTGCTACAACTTATCATCCCCAAACTAATGGGCACTATGCTTAGTGGGCACCGTGCTTATTGGGCGGTGAAGAGTTGTAACATGGCATTTGATGAAGCGGGTATGGAAAGGAAACTTCAATTGCAAGAACCTACAGAGATTCGCTTAGAAGCCTATGAGAACTCCAAGATTTACAAGAAGAAAGTGAAGAGATTTCATGACTCTAGGATTCTTAGGAAGAAGTTCCATATTGGCCAAAAAGTGTTATTGTTTAATTATCGCCTCAAGCTTATTTCTAGTAAACTTTGATCTAGATGGGATGGACCTTTTGTTATTACTAATATTTTCCCCCATGGTGTAGTTGAGATTAAAAATGAATTTACCGGCAAGGTCTTCAAAGTGAATGGTCACCAACTCAAGTTATTTCATGAGAGCCCGCAAGTAGAGGAGGAGCTTGTGGCAAACCTCTCTTTGGTCTTGCCAATTTTATGTGATGATATGCCTTGAATGGCATTTTGGGAGTTTCCTTTTCCCTTCTTTTATTTGTTGTCTCTTTGTTTGCATTTTATTGCATGCTCACATTGAGGACAATGCGCATTTCAAGTGTGGGGTGAAGAATTACAACAAAAAATTCTGTTTTTTGTTTCTATTTATGTTATTGTTTTGCTACATTTGTTTTGTTTTGATGTTATTCTATTTTTACATTCAAAAATAAAAATTAGAATTTAGGCACCTTTCATGTTTTTCATACGATTCATAACTTGTATAAATTGTGAGAAATGTACTAATTTTTGTTGGATTGAAAGGTTTCATGTTTGATGTGAATCATTGTTACAATTGTTGGAGTGATAAGTAGGCTTGAGAAATAGAGTTTAAGATGGATCATGTGTGATAGAATTATTCCTTGTGATTTTTTGGGTCTTTGTGGATGAATCACATTATTTCATTCATGTTCTTTCATGTGCGATTTCACCCTTGTGCTAGATTACTCTATGTTTTGTCTTGCCTCTTTTGACATTCCTTGTTGCACATGCTTTGATTGAGATGATTTAGGCCTTCTTTCTTTTATCCACTAGCCAAATAAAACTATCCTTGCATTGATATCCATTGTCACCCTTTTTTAGCCTTTAACCTTTTCTTTCTTGTGTAGCTCATTACAAACTGAAAAGTTGAAAACCATGTTATCCTAACTTTAGGGAGAAAATGGGCATTGGAATTGTTTTTGGAGTAGGTTTCAAACAAGTGTGGGGTTTTTTTAATGTTTTGATTAGAAAAGAAAAGAAAAGAAAGAGTTTAAAAAGCAAAAGTTCAAAGAAAAAAATGTATAAACAAAGAAAAAGAAGTACAAGCAAAGAAAAAGGAAAAAAAAATGAATAAAAGTTGTTGTAATTCATTTTCATCCTTATAAGTTCTTTGTTTCTACCCCTCTTTTTTTTGTTGGCTTACTCCCTATTGCCCGTCTTTTCTCTTAGTTTTAGCCTAAATATTCTTCTCTTATCCACCCTTTACCTAAGTCATACATTACAAACCAATAAAGTCCTTTTGATCTTTTGATGCTTAGGTAAAGGGTGGATAATACAAGGATATTTAGGCTAAAACTAAGAGAAAAGAGGGGCAATGGAGAGTAAGCCAACATGTAAAAAGAGGGGTAGAAACAAAGAACTTATATGGATGAAAATGAATCACAACAACTTTTATTGTATTTTTTTTTCTTTTTCTTTTCTTTTCTTTTTCCTTGTTTATACATTTTTTTTCTTTGAACTTTTGCTTTGTAAACTCTTTCTTTTCTTTCCAAATCAAAACAAAATAAAAATACCCCACACTTGTTTGAAACCCACTCCCAAAACAATTCCAAGGTCCCTTTTCTCCCTAAAGTGAGGATAACTTGGTTTTCCATTTTTCAGTTTACAATGAGCTACACAAGAAAGAAAAGGTTAAAGGCTCCAAAAGGGTAGCAATGGATATAAATGTAAGGATAGTTTATTTGGCTAGTGGATAAAAGAAAGAAGGCCTAAATCATCTCAATCAAAACATGTGCAACAAGGAATGTCAAAAGAGGCAAGACAAAACATAGAGTAATCTAGCACAAGGGTGAAATCACACATGAAAGAACATGAATGAAATAATGTGATTCATCTACAAAGGCCCCAAAACTCACAAGGCATAATTCTATCACACATGATCCATCTTAAATTCTATTTCTCAAGCCTACTTATCACTTTAACAATTGCAACAATGATTCACATCAAGAATGAAACCTTTCAATCCAACAAAAATTAGTACATTTCTCACAAATTATACAAGTTAGAAATCCTATGAAAAACATGAAAAAGTGCCTAAATTCTAATTTTTATTTTCTGAATGTAAAAATAAAATAACAACCAGACAAAACAAAACAAATACAGCAAAACAATAATAGAAACAGTAACAAAAATAGACAGAAATAGCAAACCGAAACAAAAACAAACAAAAACAGAAAATAGAAACGTAAACAGGTAAAATAGAAAACAGATAGAAACAGCATAAGACTCAAAAACTAAAACAGAAAACAGACTATAGACAGATAAAACAGAAAACAGACTCAAAAATTAAAACAGACAAAATGTAAAAATAGAAACAGAAACAAAAAACAAACAGAAACAGTAATCAGCAAATAGAAATAGATAAACAGAAACGTAAACAGAAAACAAATTTTGTAATTCTTCACCCCACACTTGAAATGCACATTGTCCTCAATGTAAGCATGCAATGAGATGCAAACAAATAGACAATAAATAAAAGATGGGAAAAGGAAACTCCCCAAATGTCATTCAAAGCACATCATCACATCAAATTGGCAAGACCAAAGAGAGGTCCGCCACTAGCTCCTCTTCCATTTGCGGGCTCTCATGAAATAGCTTGAGTTGGTGACCGTTCACTTTGAAGACCTTGCTGGTAACTTCATTTTTAATCTCAACTGCACCATGGGGAAAAACATTAGTAATAACAAAAGGTCCATCCCATCTAGATCGAAGTTTACCGGAAATAAGCTTGAGGCGAGAGTTAAACAATAGCACTTTTTGACCAATATGGAACTCCTTCCTAAGAATCCTAGAGTCATGAAATCTCTTCACTTTCTTCTTGTAAATCTTGGAGTTCTCATAGGCTTCTAAGCGGATCTTTTCAAGTTCTTGCAATTGAAGCTTCCTTTCCATACCCTATTCATCAAATGCCATGTTATAACTCTTCATCGCCCAATAAGCATGGTGCTCAATCTCAACCAAAAGGTGGCATGACTTATCAAAAACCACCCTATAGGCAGACATCCCCAAAGGTGTTCGGTAAGTGGTCCTGTGAGCCCATAAAGCATCTTCAAGTAGCTTGCTTCAATCCTTCCTGTTGGGTTGCACTACCTTCTGTAACACTTGCTTGATCTCTTTATTAAAAACCTCTGCTTGCCCATTAGTTTGGGGATGATAAGCTATAGCAACTTTATGCACAACCCCATACTTCTGAAGCAAGGATGTCAATGACCTGTTACAGAAATGGCTCCCCTGGTCACTAATAATGGCTCTAGGCACACCAAACCTGCAAAAAATGTTGGATCTCATAAAATCTACAACAACTTTAGAATCATTAGTTCTAGTGGCCTTAGGTTTAATCCATCTAGAAACATAATCAATAGCAAGCAGAATATATAAAAAACAATAGGTTGCTGAGGCATCTCATGTCTACGTGTAACTGTTCCTCCGGCTCTCTAACACTGTTCATAAGTGGTGGTAAAGTGATGAGCTTCTCTAAACAAAGTGGGCAAATAGAACCCATAGTCCAATACTCTCCTAGTAGTCCACTGAGGACCAAAATGACCACCGGTAGGTGTTCCATGACAAAACTGAAGAATAAACTAAATCTTATGATCTGGCACACACCTACGGATCACTTGATCACTACCAAACCTCCACAAATAAGGATCATCCCACACATAAAATTTAGCATCACTCTTAAGTTTATCTATTTGAGACCTAGATGCATGAGGTGGGACAACATATGCAACAATGAAATTCACAATGTCAGCAAACCAAGGGATGATATGTGATGAATGCAATTGCATCAAATGCTCATCAGGGAAATTATCCCTAATAGGAAAGGATTCAACAGGTCCCTCAATCTTGCTCAAATGATCAGCAACCAAGTTTTTCGCACCACTCTTGTCCTTAATCTCAATATCAAACTCCTAAAGAAGAAGCATCCACCTGATCAATCTAGGTTTAGCATCAGGCTTCTTCAATAGGTACTTCAAAGCTACGTGGTCAGTAAAGACAGTGATATGAGAGCAAAGCAAATAAGATTGAAATTTATCTAAGCAAAAACAATAGCTAAAAGCTCCTTCTCTGTGGTGGTGTAGTTAACTTGGGCTGCATTTAAAGTATGTGAAGCATAAGCAATGACATGGGATTGTTTATCAACTCTCTATGACAACACAACCCCAAGTGCATAATTAGAGGCATCACACATGAGCTCAAAAGGAAGTTCCCAATCTGGTGGCTGCATGATGGGAGAGGTCGTAAGCTTCTTTCTCAATTCCTCATATGCCTCTTTGCAAGGATGGTCAATCAGAAAGTCTACGTCCATTTGGAGAAGCTTAGACAATGGCAGTGCAATCTTGCTAAAATTCTGGATGAATCTCTTATAAAAACCTACATGTCCAAGAAAAGAACGCACTCCCTGCACAGAAGTAGGGTAAGGTAAAGAAGTAATAACATCAATCTTAACCTTATCAACCTCAAGACCTCTACTAGAGACCAAATGCCCTAAGACTATACCTTCATGTACCATAAAATGACATTTCTCAAAGTTAAGAACAAGGTCAGTCCCAATACATCGATCAAGAACTCTAGAGAGACTATCCCAACATGCATCAAAAGAGGAACCATAAACAGTGAAATCATCCATAAACACCTCCATGCAACTCTCTAATAAATTAGAAAAGATACTCACCATGAACATTTGGAAGGTAGCAAGTGCATTGCATAGGCCAAAGGGCATCCTAGTGTAGGAAAATGTGCCAAATGGACAGGTGAATATGGTCTTGTGTCAGTCCTCCGGTGCAATATGAATCTGCATTTAACTAGAAAAACCATCAAGAAAGCAATAATGTGATTTACTTGCCAACCTCTCCAGAACCTGGTCAATGAAAGGGAGAGGGAAATGGTCCTTACGAGTTGCCTGGTTAAGTCTCCTGTAGTCAATGCAAACCTTCCAACTGTTGGCAACTCTAGTTGGAATCAACTCATTATCCTAATTTTTCACAACAGTGATACCTGACTTCTTAGGGACCACTTGGATAGGTGAAACCCAAGTGCTATCTGAAATGGGGTAGATGATCCATGCAGCAACTAGTAACTTCATAACTTCCTTCTTCACCACATCAAGAATAATGGGATTCAACCTTCTTTGTGGTTGCCTCATCGGCCTAGAATCATCCTCCAAGAGTATCTGATGCATGTAGATGAAAGGATTTATCCTAGGAAGGTCAGCAAGTGTCCATCCAATATGCATATTTAAGGTGCTCAGGTAATGACTTCAGCTCCAAGGAAAGTGGCTAAATGGTGGAAGGAAAGGAAAGGTTGGTGGCCAAGGGAAGAGAGATAGGAGAATCAACACCTGTACCTATATCTGCAACACAATCAGAGTCAAGTGCGGAGGAAATCTCCACACAAATACTATACAAAACAGCAGAATCATCACAGGTACAATTACAAGAACCAAAATCAGAAAAATAAAAAATGTCTACATTATCTACTGCAACATCCATTATATCAAGATGAAGGACAGAATGCTCCTTTACAGGATGTCTCATGGCCTCAAAAATGTTAAATTGGATAACGTTATCACCAAACTCCATGGAAAGAGTTCCTGCATACACATCAATTTTGGTCATGGCTGTCATCAAGAATGGTCTCCCTAGGATCAATGTGGAACCATGGCTGAAAGACTCATTCTCCATATCTAATATATAAAAATCTACAGGAAAAATCAAATTATTAACTCGCACCAGCACATCTTCAATAAGTCCAAGTGGAAGTGCAACACTCATGTTGGCTAAGTGAATGACAACACCAGTGGGTTTCAAATCATCAAGATGTAATGATCTGTAAATTGATGTGGGCATGACATTAATGGAGGCTCCAAGGTCACACATGGCATCTACAAAAGTACAATCTCCAATGGTGCAAGGGACAGCGAAAGTGTCAGGATCCGTGTACTTCTGTGGCAAGGTGGATAGTGGAATGGCGTGAATAGTTTTGCCTTGTATAAGTGCAGAAACATTTCTGTCCATCTTTACTTGCTCATTTCCCTTCAGCTTCCTTTTGTGGGTACACAAATCCTTCAAGAACTTTGCATATTTTGGAATCTGTTTGATGGCATCCAAGAGGGGAATGTTCACTTCCACCCTACTGAAAGTCTCAAGCAGATTAGAATCAAACTCCACTTTCTTTGCAGAAAAGGATCTAGAAGGAAAAGGTAGAGGAATATGTGTTGGTGCAGAATCTGTTTTGGCACCATCATCAATTTTTTTACTAGCATCAATTTTAGCGCCAGCATTTGGAAGATCTGTTCCACTCCTCAAAGTAATGGCACTCACATTCTTTGGATTAGTAACTGGTTGTGCTGGAATGTTGCCAGAACCTTGTTGCTGCATCTGGTTGACAGTTGTAGCTAACTGTTCAATCTGAGTCTGCAGGTCTTGGATTGTGGCACTGAAATTTTGTTGAAATTGAATGTTGGTGGTTTCCATTTGCTTCATCAAGTCCTCTAAAGAAGGTCTAGAACTAGTCTGAACATGTTATGCAGGTGTAGGCTGCTGGAACTGTGGTTGTTGTCTGAACCGAGGAGCTTGGTATTTGCTGGTGGAGGGTTGATAGTGATGTTGTTGAGGTCTGAATGGCTGTTGTTGTTGTATCTGTTGTTGCTGTTGTGGACCAGGACCATACCTCAAATTTGGGTGATCTCTCCAACCAGGATTATAAGTGTTGGAGTAAGGATTATACTGTTGTTGAGGTCTGAAAGGCTGTCCAGGTTGTAAGGCAGAAACTTTAGCAGCTTGTTCTGTTTCTTGTAGAGTGGGACATGCATCTGTTGGATGATCAGGTGCACAATAGATACCACACAACCGTGGTTGATTGGCTGCCTTCACGTTCTGTTGTTGACCAATAGCAAGTTGTCTCACAAGGGATGTCAACTCTGTCAGTTTGTTCTCGAACCTTTGGTTATCAACAACCATAGAAATAGAAACTTCATTTGCAGCAGCCTTGGATGTTGCAGCACCTCTAGTACCAAATTGCTGATAGTTGGTTGCCATGTTAGAAATCAACTATCTTGCAGCAACAGGACTCTTGTCCATCAAAGTGCCTCCACTGGCTGCATCTATCATACTCCTATCCATCAACATCAAACCTTCATAATAATACTGGATCAATAGTTGCTCACTAATTTGATGGTGAGGACAGGTAGCACATAGCTTGTTGAATCTCTCCCAATATTCATACAATGTCTCTCCAGGGAGCTGCCTTATGCCACAAATTTCTTTCCGGATGGATGCTGTTCTGGATGCAGGGAAGAATTTCTCCAAAAATCTTCTCTTCATATTTGTCCAAGTGTTGATAGGATCTGGTTGAAGATACAACCAATCCTTAGCCACACCATCCAGTGAGAATGGAAAATGCCTTCATCTTGACATAATCCTCATGAATGTCATGTGGTCGCATGGTGGAACACACTACATGAAACTCTTTGAGATGCTTGTGTGGATCCTCACCTGCAAGACCATGAAACTTTGGGAGCAAATGGATCAGTCTAGATTTTAGCTCATAACTAACCTCAGTCTCAGGATATTGAATACACCAAGATTGGTAAACAACATCAGGTGTAGCCAATTCCTTAAGAGTTAGGCTGTTATCAGCCATTATATCAACAAAAATTTCAGAATCAAGATGTTGAGAAGGATTAGAAATAGACTCAGAAACATAAGACACTATACTACTATCTAGAACTACACTATCAAATTCATCTAGATTAATATTATTTCTGCTTAATCTGTGAAATGTCCTATCTATCTCAGGATCATATGAATGCAAATCACTTGGTGTGGACCTAGTCATGCAGAATTCAACTCATAAGGGACAAAAACACAGAAATCACAAAAATGTCAAACATCTACTCTACCAGAATGCTATTCACAATATTTGTTGAAATGAAACAAGAAATGGAAAACTGCCCCAAACAATTTTAGAAAAATTTAAAAACATCACAGTAAATATCTATAAATCATGCTTGATTTTTGTAAATTTTTGGTGATTTTTAAAAATCATGAAAACACAAAATAAATTCAAAAATGGCCTAGATCATTGAATTTGGCAATTTGGACCCCCCTGACCGTGTTCATCCTTCACATGGCACTACTAGAAAAATAGCATTCAATATCGGTTATTTTTGACATTCGACATCGATTTTAAACTGATGTTGAATCAGGCAACGTTGAAAGTGTGGAAGTTAACATCGGTTTTCAAAACCGATGTTAACGAAATTGTACAACATCGGTTTTTAATGAAAACCGATGTCAATATGTAACAAATAAAAATGTAAAAATGTAAAAGATTACACTACAACATCGGTTTTCATAAGAAAACTGATGTTAACGTATCATACAACATTGGTTTTCATTAAAAACAGATGTTGTATTATAGGTTAACATCGGTTTTCTTATGAAAACCGATGTCCCTATGTATTTAACAACATCGATTATCTTATGGAAACTGATGTTGTTATACCTTATTGGCACATCGGTTTTCTTATGAAAACCGATGTTGTTATTTTAATTTTTTTAAAATATTTTTTTAGTTTTTTTTAATTAGTGCAGTTCTTCAACCTGTAAATGAAAAACCAGACCCATACCAACTAGTCAATTTCATAATACAATTCAATAAAATAAAATTTCAATAAAATAAAATTTGAATAACAAATAAAATTCAATAGCGTCAATGTACATAAAAATGATTTACTAACCTAATGTTTATACAATTGTTTAAAAATCCCTTAACCACCTAACCTAACATTTGATCTCTAACTCTAAGATAAAATTTAGCCCATTCAACCCTAACAGCCTTCAATGTCTAGGCTTCGAGTGGTCTTTCATCAGTGAAATACTGCATGACATAATAAAACATAAATTAAAAAAGTATAAAACAAAAACAAGTCAAAAAATAAAAATAGTTTTAAATTAGACAATTACCATGTCCCAGTTGTCCTTGAAGCCTCCTTGGACTATCGTCCACATCCAATGCATGACATAATAGCCACACTCAGTGCTTCCTCTTTGCTTACTACACTAAATTCAATAACATGGTCAAAGTTAAATGGAAAATTAGTGTAAATAGTAATAAATATTATTTTGAATACATTTTTCTCCATGATTTATTAAAAAACTTACTTTAAGCACAATCCATTTAGTAATAGCCTTTGATTTATTTCCTTCAGTGTCATGGACTGCCTTCAAAGCACTGCTTAAGATAAAAATGCATGCATATTGTACAATTAACATATTCATGTGTTAGAAATAATAACAGAAATGTGTTACAAAATTACAACCTACCTGTTAATAATTGCTTTCAGGTAGTTATCAGGCCTGTTGTGCAACAAACAGAACCACACGACAACATTGGCCTTAGGACATATGACGACCAGTTGCCAATGTGAACTGCATTGGAGAAAAATAAGTTATTATACTGCATACATTAATTAAATTTTTTTGTACATTTTTACTTACCCATTCAAGTATGCTGCAAGGTAGGAATCTTTATGTGAACTCTGCATCCATTTCTAGAGATAGTCCTCGGATTCAAATTGAGTTTGCTTAGATCTCTGTATGAACTGTGGCTCGATGAATCCATACACATCGGGATGATCCAATTGCAGACATACCTCATTCATATGCCTATTGTTTATAAATAAAGTCAATTATGCACGAACATAAAACAATTAGTTATGTAACGTTAGCTACTAGACAGTGACTTACAGAATCCATAGTTGTATAACGGAGATGCTCAGACATTGACCACCATGGATGATCTCAGAAATATCCTCCTACTTGATGTACAATGGGAAATTGTCATTATGCAACCCGAACATCTCCGAGTCCCATGCCACTTGCAGAGGTATGAAGAAAAGATCCGGGATGGTCAATGCGATCTGGTACAAGTGATCCTTAACACATTCCGGCTTATTTACAGGTTTTGCTGGTCCATGAGGTCCCTGTTTATCCTACACAGTTAACAAACATAAGTCAACGACCGTCTTAACTTTATATGAGACAAATGAATGTTAAATGACAAGAAAGAAGGTAGAAATGAAATACCTTATTAAAAATAGGTTGTACAAGATGTGTCGGCCAAGCAAGGAAGGTGTTAAGGGCCTGCCCAACTAACTGAACCTCGTCAGTGGGTACAGGGATGCGAGCATCAGCATCTCGAACTTCCTCAACACCCACCTTTACCTGATCACTGCCCAGAGGGATGCTGTACACGGTTGTCAACCCCTCATAAAGTCTTCCAATAGCCACCATACAGGGAGGATTGTCATCAACATACAACCCACGCCTGTCAGATGCACTGGTGTTTGGGTCATTACCGGAGGTGATAAGCGTTTGTCGTGTTGCTTCAAAACAATTAAACTATGCTAATTCTGTAGCACAGGATTAACCTAGGTCGACTCAAAGACACAATCAATATGGTTCTATCTTCAATTCACTACTAACAGTAAAGGGGATTTTTGTCGAACAGTTTGCAGGCGCGAAGTAAAAATTGTAAAAACACAAACTACGATTAAAGATCAATGCAGAAACTAACAAAATTGATAACAAGTGATGTAAAATAGATTAAAGAGCATCAATCCAATTCACCAAACCAAGCTATTCAAATCATCATCGTTCTCAGAAATTTATCCTATTGTGAAAGTTCATTCAATTTCATTAGAAGCAGTTCAATCGAATTAACCCCTAAATTAATTGAAACCACAACCCTAATTGAAATATCATCCAATTAATCTGTGATTTATATTTGAAATTAGGAAATGAATCCATAACCTAATCCATTTTCAATCTTAAACGCATTCATAATCATGAAAAGAGAATAGCAATTGAAGAAGAAAGTGAACATTCACACAGAATTCGAAATACCAAACCAAAACTCAAGTTCTTCTCTTGCTTGGGTTAAATCCTTGGATTGATTGATTATTTAGCCTTCCATGATCATCATCAATGAAAGCCCCATGAATAAGTGCATGAAAATGGAAGAAGGGAAAACAAAAATGAAGAACAATGAAGAACAAGGAAGAATAGTTGAGAGAAAATAAGAGAAAGGGTTTTGATTCTAAAAACTTAAAAAGAGAAATGTAAAACTATTTATTTGCAAAATGAAATGTAAGTATTAATTCCTCCTAATGTCACTAATATATAGTGACTAAGTCTGAAGAAAAGAATGGGTCATGAACAACCCATCAATTCTAATTATTTATGTTATTTACACCAATAAAAGTCCAACTCGCAGCCCAAAATACAAGTGCAGTGGTTCTGACTTCAAAGCCTAAAATGACCCTCCAAATGGCAGAATTGGCCTCGGCTTATTTCTGGAAAACTTGTAGATCTTTTTGTTATCTTTCGAAGGACTACAAGAATGCTCAAATCGGAGTTTCGCAGAGCTCTATAGGTTCTGTACAAGGCAGATACATCAAGTGAGTATAAAATCCAAAAATACGCAACAATTAGCAATTACGCCCACTAACTTGCCTAAGACAAAAACTGAATTAGAATGGGAAAATAAAAGTCCAAGAGAAGTCAAATAAGCTAAGAATGATATAAAAATATTTAACTAAAGGCACTCCATCAGGAGGGATCGACACAGCTTCCCTTGGTGCTAACACGGGCACCATAAGGACACGTCTGGACTTCTGGAGGCGGCATGGCTCCCTGAGACTGCATCTACGACTGCATCTGGGACTGTAGCTGGCTGAAGGACATCATCAGCTGCTGGGTAACCCTCTCAGTGATCGACTACGTAAGTCTATCAGTGATCGACTGCTCCAGCTCTTCCCTGATGTTTTCTTTCAGTCGAGATAAGTCTTCAGGTGCCATTGATGACTTGGACTTGCGAGAGGATGATGGGGCCGGTCCGAAGTATTGTGTGATGGTCACACCGGCTCCAACAGCACGAATACATCCGGGGTGCTCTGGTCATCTGATGGCAGCAGTTAGGACATCCTGACGTCCACTGGCGACAAAGCTACCCTGTGTGGATTGCTCATCCAGGGAATCCTGCAATGAATATAAGTAGAACATTAGTTTCGTAATTTGTGAGGTAAAAAATCATTAAAGGTGCATGAGAGGAGGGAGGTTTGACTTAGAATCCTCTCTCCAATCTCACGTGCCACCTTAGAAGTCATTTGCCCCATTTATTTGGTGCGAGCCAGCTTCCACTTCACATGTCATCACACAGGGGACGGAAGATGAATGATGGTCTCTGTGCTGTCATCACGAGTTGCTCCCTCCAATTGCTTCTTTTGTTTTTCCTCCATCAACCTCTTCTTTAACAACTCGTAACCCCCGTGAGACAACACGTGAGGGGCAGTGTTCAGCTTCTGGATGGCCTGGGCCTTCTTTCTAACATCCTGTAAGAATTACACATATAGGGTTAACAAAAAAAAAGCATGTTTGAATACATAATTGTGGAATTGTAAAACAATGTAAAACAACTAACCTCCCAGGAAGCGGCTCTACGACTCTGACAGAATTGGGTCCATTGTTCCTTACTAATGCTATATTTTTTGCATACAATGTCAGCATCGTCATCCTTGCCTTCTTTCAAGACCCATTTCCTGGTCAGACTTGATTTAAACCCAGCGCTCTCCGATTGTCTGCAGAATTTTCTTCTTGGTCCGTTGGTCAGATGCTTCAAGTATATCAAATTCAGCCTGTATTATAATGAAGTGAGTTTTACAGTTACAAGAACATTGAAATTGTATAACTAAAACCAATGACAGTAGACCTTTAAGTTGTAATACCTGAATGTCCTCCTAAAACAACTCCTTCTATGCTGTAGGAACTTCCTTCCAATTAGGAATCGTGACATCCACCTTGTCTCTAGCCACGATCCCTAGATACGTCCTCAATTTCTTTGCCTAAGGACCATCAGCCTTCCCAACGGCTGGATCAACATGAACAATTGGTCTAGTCACCAGTGACCTCAGCCGTGTTTCTTTCCTAGTCGTCTTCGTTGTAGACGGCGAAGGTCCTAATTGAAGAGGAGGTGATGACTCAGCACGAGGAGGGGAGCTCGGTGGTGTAGTCATGATCCTATTTAAAACAAAAACACAAATAAGTCAAGTTAAGTGACAAGTTAGGTTACATGTGAAATTGTAAAAGTAGAAAAAATTTAACATAAAAAAAATTACATTAAGTGATGTTAATTAATTCTCCTTCATCATGATCATTACGATTTGCATGAACATCGTCTACTTCATCTTCTCTGTTGACGTTAGGTATTTGTGTCGAGAATTGATTGACACCTGTATCAACGGTATTGTCATCATCGTCAAGATTAATACAAATGGTTTTTCCATGTAGTACCACTGACCACCTTTCGTCACACGGATCTTGAACATAAAACACCTATTTAGCTTGTTCTGCCATGATGAAAGGTTCATCTTGATAAGCTAGCTTGTTAAGATCTACCAAAGTAAATCCCAAGTCCTCGGTTCGCACACCGCTATTGATATCAACCCACTTGCACTTAAAAACACAGACAATGAAGGTAACATAATTAAGCTCCCAGATGTCATTAAGGACTCCAAAGTAAGGCATGCATGCTAAACGTGGATTGTGGTCATGCACAGTAGCGAAGTATTGCGACTCAGCCCTTAGGCTAACCCCACTGTTTTGCATTGTGTTCTTCTCATCTTGTTGTTTGGTGTAGAACAAATACTTGTTGATATCGTACCCTTGCCAACTTCTAACATTTCTTTTTGGCCCATCTGCTAACTACCTCGTTGTTTCAGATGCAGATTCATCACTAAATATTGTATCTTTAAACCAATTCAGGAAAGTTTTGTTATGCTCTTTCAACAACCTATTCTTCGTCATTCTTGGATTACTTTCCTTGAGTAATGCCTCATGACGAACCATGCATGGTAGGACTTCATTACTGTTATTCAAGACATACAAATGAGCTTGTTGCAATTCCTGCAAAGAAGGCGTTATAACATGCAGCCCTCGTGTACCCTTTCCTCCCACTCTGTCGTCATGGTGCGACTCGGGAAGACCAATAGGTTTTGCTTTTTCAAGGTACTCTGAACAAAATTCTACAGCTTCTTCGGCAATGTACCTTTCAACTATAGATGCTTCAGGACGATGTAGGTTTTTTGTATACCCTTTCAAGATCTTCATGTATCACTCAATCGGGTACATCCATCGTAAATAAATGGGACCACACAGTTTAATTTCCCTCACCAAATGAACAAGTGAACCATTATGTCAAATGAAGGAGGAAAATACATCTCCAACTGAAACAAGATAATTGCCACCTCTTCTTCCAAGTTATCTAACTTTACAGGGTCCACGACTTTCGTACAAATGGCATTGAAGAAAAAGCACAAATGAGTTATAGCATGCCTCACTTTGTTAGGCAAAATGTCTCAAATCACCATGGCTAACAGTTGTTGCATCAACACGTGGCATCATGAGACTTTAAGCCAACTAGTTTCAGATCTTTCATCTGTACAAGGCTCTTAATATTTGAAGAGTATCCTTGTGGCACTTTCACTCGCGCAAACACTGATAGAAACTTATCTTCTCCTTTCTTGACAAAGTGTGACATGCTGGAGGCAAGTAAATTTTCTTACCATCGAACCTAGGATGTAATTGCTCACGTATACCCATCTCAGCAAGATCTTGACTAGTGTCCAAACCATCCTTTGTCTTGCCTTGAATGTTAAGCAACGTGCCGATGACACTGTCACACACATTTTTCTCCACATGCATAACATCGATACAATGTCTAACATCTACATCAGATCAGTATGGAAGATCAAACAATATCAACCTCTTCTTCCATATGCAACTACTACCTTTGATCTTCTTTTGGGTCTTTCCAAATACAGTATGGATGTCCTCAACCCACTCAAGAACTTGCTCACTGGTTAACGGAATCGGTGCAGTTTCATGCTCTTGACTTCCATTGAACACTTTTTTCAATTGTTGATAAAGGTAATAAGGTTTAAGAAAACGTCAATGGCGAGTGTAAATAGTTTTTCTTCCATGTTTAAGTTGCACGTAACCCGTGCCTTGCTCACAAATAGGGCATGCACGATGGTCCTTAACACTGTATCCACTCAAATTCCCGTACGCAAGAAAATCATTAATGGTACAAAACAGCATTGCACGCAACTTGAATGCCTCCTTACGATACCCATCAAACACGACAATCCCCTCGTCCCACAAATTTGCCAAGTCTTCAATCAACGGACTAAGATAAACATCTATGTCATTTCCTGGTTGTCTTGGGCCCGATATCATCATAGACAACATCATGTATTTTCGCTTCATGCACAACCAAGGAAGCAGGTTGTAAATGACAAGCAAAACAGGCCACGAACTGTGCTGAGTACTTAAACTGCCGTAGGGATTCATTCCATCACTGACAAGTGCAAGCCTAAGATTTCTAGGGTCTTCCCCGAATTCCAGATACAAATGGTAAATCTTCTTCCACTGGGAGGAATCTGCCGGATGGCGGAGCATTCCATCACAGTTTCTCCCATCTGCATGCCATGTAAGGTCTTTTGTATCATCTTCATTAGCAAACAGACACTTAAACCTTGGAATGATCGGAAGATACCACAACACCTTTGCAGGGGGCCTTTCTTTGTGCTTTCATCAATGCTACAGTCGTCATCGACACTCACTTTGTATCGTGATACCCCACACCTAGGGCATTTATGCATTTCTTGAAATTCATTTCTATACAATATGCAATCATTAGGACAGGCATGAATTTTTTGATACTCCATACCCATCGGACAAAGAATCTTCTTGGCCTGATAGTAACTTCTTGGCAACGTGTTTTCATCTGGAAGCATCTCCTGAACTACCTCAAGCAGTGAACTGAAGCTTTTGTCACTCCACCCATATCTGGCCTTGACATTAACCAGATTTAACACTGCTGACAACAGTGTCAATGACTCTTTGCACCCCGAATACAATGGCTTCTTCGAATCACTTTCCAATGTATCATACATAGGGGCATGTGCTTGCTTGAAAGACTCATGTCCCAGATCACGAATCATATCCTCTAATCGATCTCTGATGTCAACATCAAGCTGTTTAGTTTACTTGACCCTCAACGTGTTTGTCAATTCACCATGCCATATCCATGTGGTATATGTCTTCTTAATCCCATCGCACAGAAGATGCTCGCCTATGTCGTCCAGTGCTTGGCGTCTTCCATTCAAACAATTGATACAGGGACAGAAATATTTTCCATCCCCATCCGGTCGACTTATTTCCGAGGCAAATTGCAAGAAATGTTCAACGTCTTCCTCATACTCAACCGTGATGCGACTTGCGTTCATCCAACTTTGATCCATCTAATTAATAACTCTGTGATACTCACAAAGTTATTCCATGCATGAAAACCTCACTTTTTTTCATTCATGGTGTGGCCCTATCCCATTCAGGAAGACATATTTTTATAGTATATTCATATGTATAGGTTGAGTTTCTTATCTTAAATTTGACGAAATTTCGGCAACATTTCGCTTTGGTCTCCATATACACGACATGAAAGCAGTGACATGAGTTTCACCACAGTTAACTATGCACCCGGAGAACAAAGTGAAATACATTGTACCGAAATTTCATCAAATTTAAGAAAATAAACTCAACATATACATATTAATATACTATAAAAAATGAGTCTTCCCAAACTGTCCAAACGGACAATTCAAGAATCATTACAATGATTAATCCAAACTGTCCAGAAGAATCACTGTAATGAATCTCAAACGGGAAACTAAGGTTCACTCATAATGAACATTGACTGTATATATAAAGCACTAGTAATTAATCACATAAAACAACTTACAAAACCATGCGTATACATATAGAATCTCATAAAATACTAAACACATTTGTAAGTACCTGTGATGATGGTCACTGACAATTTGCAAGAACGAATCTAGTGATGACGATGCAAAGTAGAAAATGACAATTGCCTAAAATGATGTTGAACATAAGAAACATGTTATCTTCAAAGACGACATACACACACAATTTTGCTGAGTTTATGAAAGACATTCCTACCTGTGAAGATGGTGGCTAACAACAACAATGAATGTCGTGCTGAGGATGAAAAACCAAAAACCAAAACTGCCTACAAATTACAATTACAAATAGTCATTACCAACCTTTTAGAAAAACAATGAACACAAAATACATGAAAACTTGTATAGAAACAAGTATAGAAACACATGATTAACATTAACAAAAAGGAACAAGTCAAATAATATACGATCATGCTGAAACAACTCAAACGGGACAAAACCACTACTAATTAATCACATAAAACAAGTTACAAAAGCACCAAATACAAAGTCAATGGAAGTTGCTAACCTTGTGGGAGCTGCCAGAAGTTGCGAGCGAGAGAACCACCTCAGACAATGACACCCACAGTGGAAGCACTGCCAAACTGACCTAAGTTAGGTCCACATCAACTTAAAAATACAAAAATGCCCATATCAGCTTCAAGGAATACCGTAATTACTTTGTCAAACATAAACAAACCAAAATTATTGACCCATAGGAAAACCACTAACACAAACTAGTTGACTAGCATGGTATTAACAAGGGTACATATCAGCTTGAAAGCATAGCCTAATGTGGTATTTAGTATCAAGTTTCATATGCTCGAGTCATAGTATCAAGGATTAACAGACTGTAGTTTGCACATCAAACAAGAAAATGAACTTAACTTCTATGTGAAAACCATCATAAAGGGTCTTTAATGTTGTATCTCTGGTTTGGCAATGACAATTATTTTTTAATGCACGGTAAAGAACATATATGTATAACCCCTATCCTAATCTGATTTTCAATATGCGAATATTGACCTAAAGAAAGAAATTTTCATGGCAAGAGTTTCAGCTGCAATTTCATACTACATTATTCTTCATAATCTGGCAAAGAAATTACATTCATTGCAATTTGCAAAACACCAGCTTGCTATAAGTTTCTAAATAATTAGGAGTAAGAGCTTTGAGTAATAGAAAGATGCTACATAATTTATTTATTGAAATAGAAAAATGTTAGGAACAACCTTGGATTTCTTTCACATGGAAAAATCCTAGATTACAACTTAAAAGCACCCTTTTTGAAATGAAATTTTAACAACAACAAAAAGTCAATGCCAAACAAGTAGAGTACATAATTTTTCTTAGAAATTCTAAGAGTCTCACACTACATCAAATCTATTTTGAAGTAGAAAGGCTTTCATAGCATCTTTTGAAAAAGGCAAAAACTGGGTCTCTAGGGGGGAGAGTCTCTTTGACAACTGGATGGTTGACAAGTTCTTGGCTCCACTTGTAGAGCTTAGGAAATTTCTCACTAGTTAATAACTCCAACAAAGTTATAATGAATACTACAACAAAGACCTCTTGCGTAGTCTAAGTGACCCATCTCATAGTACATGTCAACAAGACCTCTTTACCATGTTTTGTGAGCTAAATAATTGAAAAATTTACACATAGAGAGCTGAAAACAAATACCACGAAAGGTACCAAAAACCCACATGACAGATTTGGGTGAATTTGCATAAATTACGAGAAGAACCCAACAGACACACTATTAAAAGATAGGCACAAAGAAGGAAGTGTTAAAACACCGAAGGAAGATGGAAAGGGAAGAAGTGAAGCTGTTGAACTTTTTTGCAAGTCCATTTGGCAATGTTATCCACAATGTAACTAGAAATAGAGAAAGAAAGACAAAATACCTACCTGAGCCCAGAGAGTGAGAGTGAGAAGCCGCGAGAGTTGCAAGAGAGTGAAAATGTCGTGAGTGACACCACTGAGAACCAGAACCACCGTGGAATGGAGATTGAAAGAAGAAGCACAACAATGAACGGTGGAGGCGGAGGCTAAGAGAACGAGCAGTGAAGGCGAGAGTGAGACAGGCGCGAGAAGAAGGGTGTTTAATTTTTTAGGGGTCAGGTTTTATAAACAACAACATCGATTTTCAATGCAAAATCGATGTTAACTATCTCTTGTTAACATCGATTTTCCTATCAAAACCGATGTTAAAGTCTTCAGTTAACATCGATTTTCCAGGTTTTTAAGAAAACCGATGTTAACCATGTCCTTTTAATTACGAAATTGCCACCGCGTTTTCGTTAACATCGATTTTATTAAAAACTGATGTTAATTTAGCGATGTTAAAACCAATTTTT
>QARZ01038672.1:0-14604 GCA_013407115.1 Glycine latifolia
TTTTTACTCTTAAATTTTTTCAGTCGATTATTAATAATAATAATTTGATGTATTCAAAATTATTTATCAATTAAACTCAGATATCATGAATTACAATAATAATCATAAAACGTATCAAAATAAAAAAAAAATAGAAAATTAATTAAATAAATTTATCATTTTTGTTTTAATTAATTCTGAATTGTGTTTTAAGGTTAGATAAATATTTTAGAGTATCTAGGTTCTAAAATATCACATAAATTTAAGAATTTTACACAAAAAATTATTCCGGTGTGAAATCTGTTAGAGTAAGTGTTCAATTTGAGTCACATTAAGTAAAAAATTCTAGACCCTAAACATACCTATCCCACTAATTGTCTCATTCACCATCCTTCTGTGAACCCGATTTACGACAAGTCACAAGTGAGTAGCCAAAAAAAAAAAAAAATCGAAAGACACATGCATAATGGGAGTAGGAGAAGTAGAGAAGAGGTAGAGGAAATGAGTGTCTCGTTAGTAAGAAGAAAGTAAAGTTGTGGGAGGGAGGAAAAAAGGGTTAAAAAGGAGAGGGAGAGGAATGTGAACAAAAGGGTAAGGAAAAACAAATAAAAAAAATAACTTAGGAGTAAGCAGAGGAAAAAAAAGGAGGGATTGGAGAATAATATCCACATTTAAACTTTGTTGATCCACGAAACTTATCATACCAAGTGATCAACTATCAAATTAAATGACGGCATGAAAATCCAGTCATCCTTTATTGTTCTGTTATATATAGTATAATTTAACTTCAAATTATATTCTACTTAAGAATTTATTTACCACTATCACATTCTACTAGTGGAAACATGCCTCGAAGACATCTTGTACATATAATCTGCTTAATCTTTTTCACCAACATGACTCCCTTTGGAGTAAAATCTTGGTGTCTAAGTATGGGGTTGGAGGGATTTATTTGGGGTTGAGGGAGCCAAAAATGCATCTACCTGGTGGAGAGATTTGAGAAAGATTTGTGGTGGGAAAAATGAGAGCAGGTGGTTTGATAGTTTGTTGGAGTGGAAGTTAGGGAAGGGTAGTAGAATATTAGATTTTGGGAGGACAATTGGTTAGTTGGAGTGGAAGTTAGGGAAGGGTAGTAGAATATTCGATTTTGGGAGGACAATTGGTTAGGTGAGGTTAATTTTGCTAGTTGTTATTCTAGATTGTACATAAATTCCTGCAATCAAAGAGGCAATTTGGAGGAAATGGGGAGTTGGGTGGATGGGAGATGATCATGGAATATTTGGTTGTATCATCATTAGTTTGTTTTTTTTTTTTTTTTTTTTTATCTATCATCATTGGGACGAAGTATTTCTTATTGAAAATTGTGATTAATTTTTATTGGGAAGTGTGAGCACACAGAAGATATTTTCCTTTTAACACAGAACATGATGAGTGGGAGCTTGATTCTCTTAAATTTTTTGAAGATGCATGCTATTCATGGCATCACTTTTAATTTGAAAGCACATGATTCTTGGATTTGAAAGCTTGATTGATTCTAGTGGAACCTATTCCACTAGCTCTGCATGCTTGGCTCTTTTGAATCTCAATTTTCCTTGTATTGAAAAACCTCTTTTGCAGAGTATTTGGCATCTGGACGTGCCATCAAAGGTGTCTTTCCTACTATGGCGCTTGTTTCTCAATAGGTTACCCACATTTTGGATAACCTCGAGAAGCGGAATATTGCTCTGAGTGGAGGAATTAATGATGCATGGAACACATGTTTTCGGTGGCTTCAATATTGAACATGTGATGGATCATTTTGGACAAATTCTATTAAATTTGTCTTCCAAAACAGAAAAGTGTAGATGTATATAACTTTGTGGTCTGCGGTTGTTTGGTGTGTCTAGAATGAGGGAAACAACCTTATTTTTAATGGTGGAGCATACTATATAACAAGGATGATGTTTCATGCATGGAGCTGGCTCAATGGTATCTCCAAAGACTTCAATTATTTTTCCTATTCTCAATGGTGTGTGGATCCTGCACCGTGCATCTGCATCAATATGCAGTGAGAAATTTGTCTGCTCCGGATTGCTGATTGCATGCATTTTTTCCATTTATACCTGCATTAATGTGCAATGATGTAGAACGGTGCCATTAAATGAGGCAGCTATGTCTGGGTTTTTTTTTATCATTTGGTTAGAAAGCATTTATTGCTCAAATGCTTTTAAATGTCAACTAATTAACCAAATGTTTGGAGGTGTCTTTTAATTTAATTTGCAACTATTGTTTCTTTGCTTGGGTATTTCTAGTGTCCCCATTAATATATTTTTTTTAATTATAAGATATTTTTTAACTAATTTATCCTCATTTATAAAAATAATTAATTTAATTAATCATATTAAATATCTCAATAATTTATACTGTCATTTTTAAATTACATTTTTTCATATCTCTCTGTACACTTAATTAATTCTCATTATTATTTAAAAAAAAAATAATTAAGTAAAGATATGTAAATATAATAATTAATGTATCTAAAATTTTAAAAAAATTGTCTTATAAAAAAGACAAATAAGTTTCTAAAAATGATCTTATAATTTAAAACTAACCAAAGTAATTCGGCTAAAAAAAATAATGCAAATTTAATAAAAAAAATTGATATTTGGTGCATCGTTAGTAAAAATTCGAAGCATGGGTCCCTCAAACACACCTAGATTGGGCGTGTTTAAACACGACTAAATCAGGCGTGTTTCAGTGCCTCAGTTCTATTTAAAGCGCCCGAAAAATTAAGTTTTTACCATTGTTAGTATTTGACATTCTCTGTAAAAATTGCATAGCCTTCTCTCTAGAGTTTGTGAGTGGATTATTTTTGCAGCGAAGCTTTGCCAACAAGTAATTTAATTATTTTTTGTCAATTATTTAATGTGTTATATTATTTAATTAGAAAATTGTTAGGGACATATGAATTTGTTAGCAACATAGATGTTAGGTTGATAGAAAATTGTTAGTGTGTATGTTGGTTTAATGTGTAGAGTTTATGATTTAGTGTTGGGTTAAAGATTTAGGTTTTAGGATTTAGGGTATAGTGTTTAGGGTTTGTGTTTATGGTTTATGGTGTATGTGTAGGATTTAGGGTTTATGTTGTTTGATTTAGGGTTTAGGGTTTAGGTTTTAGGGTGTGTTTTGTAGGGCGTATGTTTCAGTGTTTAGGGTTTTGTGTGGTTGGTTTATGGTTTAGGGTTGATTGTTTTAGGGTTTATGTTTCTGTGTTTATGGGTTCATGTCGATTGTTGTATGGTTTATGGGTTAGGGTTTAGGGTTTGGGGTGTTCTGTTTAGGGTTTATGGTTGCTAGTTTAGGGCTTGGGGTGTTGTGTTTAGGGTTTAGGGTTTATGTTTGCTAGTTTATGGTTTAGGGGATTGTTTTAGGGTTTATTGTATTATTTCTTAATATTTGAAGTTGTTGTTTTTGATGACTGTAGGAAATGAGTTCAGGTGGTGAGGAGTGTGCTCGTGTTGTGTTATTTTTCAATGGAAGGAAAGTTGAAGGGCGACGGGGTGTTGTCTTTGAAGGGGAGAAAAGGCCGACACATATCAAGCGAAACTCAACATTGGGTGATTTGCATGAGAAGATACGACAGAAATTACGTCTAAAACACAACCAATGTATCACTTTGTTGATGACAAGATTATGACAACATGAACAATACATGGGGTTTCAAATACTGGATGATGAAGACTTGGAAATGGTAATTGAAGAATTTTTTCGGCAAGCAAGGAATGATTTTTTAGATTTGTACGTGGATTTTACTGCAGCAGAGGATGTTGTTTTACCCACGAGGTCAGTCACTTTTAATTCTGCACATATTGCATCATCATATGGTGTTGTAGGTGTAAACGTGTCTGTGGAAGATTCACATGACCCAACTTGGGTTATGGATGACGATGATGAAAATATCGCAATGGAAGATCATCTTCTTCAGGAGGATGCCAGTGCGTCGGATAATGATGAAGATGCTGGTGTGCATGCGACTGCATTCCAACAAGACAGTAACGTGGGCTCGTCTAGAATGCGTCATCATCCGGACGTTGGATCAACGCAATCAGAACAACCTGTTGAAGGTATGTTACATGACTTAAATGAATGATGAAGTGGTCTGATATTTGTATATGTGTTATAGTCTTTTAGTTTGCATGATATGTTTATTCAACTGTTTTGTATTTAATGGTGGTGCGGTCATTCCTTTTTGGGATGAAATTCCACATTACACATATATTGATTGGAATCATCCAAGCGAAGAAGAATCTTTTACCGGTTCTGCTTCGGGTTCGGGTTTAGTGCAAGGTCCATGGCAATTAGGGGATGATTTGTTTGTTGAACAGGAATTTCCATCCAAAAAGGATGCACAAATTGCAATTAAGCGGAACCTGATGAGGGAGCATCAAGATGCATTTGTGGTTGAGAGCAAGCATAACAAGTTGATCATGAAGTGTGTTGCTCACAACGATGGTTGCCCTTGGAGGGTTAGGGTATTTAACCAATGTACGATGAGAAGTGGGTTGTTTCAAGATGGGGTGGAAAACACAATTGCCTTAATGATCATATTAGACAGGGTCACAGACAGCTTGATGTTAATGTTATCCAATCAAATTAATTAAACCTAACACCCTAAACCATAAACAATGAACCCTAAAACAAACACCCTAAACCCTACACAATGAACCACAAAACAAACACCCTAAACCCGAAACCTTACACATTAAGCCTACACCCTAAACAGCCTACCACCGGCTACCATCACCAATCAACCCTAAACCATAAACCACACACCCTAAACCCTCAACACTCAAACATAAACCCTAAAACACACACCATAAACCCCAACCCTTTAACCCTAATCCAAACACCATAAACACTAAACCATGACCACCAAACCCTTAAGCATAAACCCATAAAACAAACACCTTAAACCCAATGAACCATTTAACAAACACCCTAAACCCGAAACCCTACACCCTACACCTAAACCAAACACATAAACCCTAAACAAAATAACATAAACAACCAACCCTAAACCATAAACCACACACCCAAACCCCTCAACATTCAAACATAAACCCTAAAACAAACTCCCTAAACCCTAACCACTTAGCCCTAAACCATAATCCACACACCCTAAACACTAAACCATTAACATAAACCCCATAAACCCTAAACCCTAATCCACACACCCTAAGCACTATACCCTAAACCTAAACCACATCAACCATAAACCCTAATCCACACACCCAACACACTAAACCGTTAACCTAAACCCCATCAACCCTAAACCCTAAGCCCTAAACACAAAACCCTACACATTCAAGCATTCACCCTACAACACACACCCTAAACCCTAAATCGTAATCTCTAAACCTAAACCATAAATCTTTAACCCAACACTAAACCATAAACACTACACATTAAACCAACATACACACTAACATCTATGTTGCTAACAAATTCATATGTCCCTAACAAATTTCTAATTAAACAATATAACAAATTAAATAATTGACAAACAAAATTAATTCACTTACTTGTTGGCAGAGCTTTGCTGCAGAAGTAATCCACTCACAAACTCTAGAGAGAAGGCTAACCAACTTTTAGAGAGAAGGTGAAGTGGTAACAATGGTGAAAAAGTAAATTTTTTGAGCTTATATAGGATTGAAACACGTCCAATCTAGGCGTGTTTGAGGGACTCATGTTTCCAATTTTTTTGCTGGATGCACCAAATTTCAAATTTTTTATTAAATTTACATTTTTTTTTAGCCAAGTAATTCTTATTCGCGGGAAAAAAAATCTGCTTAGCAATTAATAGAAGCAAAACTATTTCTGGAGATGGCATTATTATTACATGATTTTTGTTTTTTTTTTCTCTAATAAATAAGGGAACTCCATAACCGTTTTCCAAAATATGTTAGTACTTTCCATTTTTCCATGGGTACAAATGTTATGCAGCGGATCAATCGCTACCGAATCGCTACCAATGTTGAATGTCCTATCTCAATTCAATGACAAACGCGTATCGTGTCGTGTGCGTCTAATTTACTCAAATCTGTACCCACGGCATTTGCAAAATTTTGAAGCTATTAAAAATATGCCACATAAAACTATTTATGCTCAACAATTTTCCTAAAACAAATTCAATTCTTATGATAAAAAAGAATATTCACAATCATAAATGGAAAGCAAGGGTTGTTGGGAAAAGGAAGGGCCTTGGTCTTATGAGGAAGACGTAATTCTTGTGAAATACGTTCAAGTTCATGGAGAAGGAAATTGGAGATACCTACCCAAAAGAGCTGGTAAAATTGCATTAACTGAAAGCACAAATTTAATTAATTATCATTCCATCTAATTAATTTCCTTTAATGTCTTTCTAATTTTTTTTATTTTGGTTGTTTTGCATAGGTTTGAAACGATGTGGTGAGAGTTGCAAACACAAATGGCTGAACCATCTCAAGCCAGCCAGCAGCCATGGAACAAACATTTCTTTGGATGAACGACAAGAGCTCATAATTAGACTTCATAAGATCCTGGGGGATAGGTATAAATCACTTTACTTGATTCTCATCAACTTTGCAAGACTTTTTCTTAATTCTTTTTCTTTTCTGTTTTACTTGACTCGATCTCATACATAGAGTAAAACCAGGTCTCTATCCCATGCAATACATCACTTGTCAATTATTTTTCTTTTACTAAGGTACAGGTTCATGAATTTTAAGGCAATGTATGGTAGTTTTAGTTATTTTTTATAAAGTAGTATTTTAGTAAGTATATTTATAAGATAAATGCTTATTTTTTATATAACTAAAATTTATAATAAATAAATAGTTTTTAGATATATATATATATATATATATATATATATATATATATATATAAATTATATTATAACTAAAACCAGGTTTCTTTTTTACTATTCTTACTTTTTCCGAGAATATTTCTCTATATATATTTCTGAGGCATATCATAGTTTGGCGCGTTTTATATGCTATGCTCCCTCTCGAGACCACCTCCTAACAAATTAAAGTTCTTTTATAGGCTTGCCCAGCATTGTTGCCCATTCATTAATAAATACAAAAACAACAGCAAAAATATTATCCATTAGCTAGGATGAAGTCGTCGGTTATATAAATGTTATGACTCTTATGGATTCAATTAAAAGTCAAATAATTGTTAGGAATATTATTCATTATGAATTTCATGACTTTATGGTAAAGAACTATAAATAATGTAATTTATTCTCTTTATTAGTATTTCAAGTAACCAGAGCTAGCTGTGTTTAGACGTTTCAAAATCTTAGGGGAAATTAGTTACAAAAAAAAGTCTTAGGCGAAATTTATATTTAAAAAACAATTTAGTATAATTTGACAAATCTCATATTAGTTTTCTTTCACCTACAAAATTATTAATCAAAATTTTATAATTAAGTATTTTTTATTAAATCCTATCTCAATTCACACACACACACACACACACACACACACACAAAACTAATTCATCAAAAATAATAAATATAGTTCAGTCGATTAATTTACACACACACATTATATAACTAATTCATCAAAAATAATAAATATAGTTCAGTCGATTAATTTTAATTAATATTATCATAAATTTAAATTTTATTCCAAAAATATTTATAGAATTAAATACTCTTTATCCTTAATTATAAGATTCTTTTAAAAAAATTATTTGTTGATTTTTATAAGATCATTTTTTAATTTTTAGATGTATTAATTATTTTTTTCTTATATACTTCTTTTTAATTATACTTTCTCCAAATATTAATGAGAAACAAGTCCATAAAGAGAGAATAAAAAGATAATTGAAATCATAACACAAATAATTAACAAATTTAATGTCATAACTACTTTTCTTCAAAAGGTGTGAATTAGTTGAAAGAGTCTTATAATTAGAGATAGATGGAGTAGTTTATGTGGTGATTATATTTAATAACACTCATGCCTATCAAAATCGAGATTTAAATTGTAGAATCGGACGATTCTACTGAGACTTTATGAAGTTAAATCGCAAGCAAAATTGTTTTCCAAGTAAGATCGGTGGACTCGGAGTAGAATCGGTGTACTCCACTAGAATCGCGAGTATACTGTGATTTGGCGATTCCGGTTTGTGCAAAAACGGTGTCGCTTTCAGGGTGCTCGTGGGATTCCAAATTCATTTTTTCAAGCATTACCTTCCTCACCGTTTCGTGCATGCGTGCTTTCCTCACCTTCCTCAGTCCCTCAGTCGTCGCAGTCTGTGGTCGTCGCACTGTGTCTCCGTCATCGTCGCTTGGTAAGTTCGTCTTCTCTATATCCGAATCCTTCTTTTGCATTCTCTTCTTGCTTTAGCTTATGGGTTGCTGCTACTATTTTCTGTCTCTGGCTTTCTGCTCTATTTTCGAGCTTCTCTATATGTTGATATTCTTATCATTCTAGCTGAGTGCTATCATATATTATCGTGTTTTGCTTTCATTCATTATTGTTTTAGTGTTTGTGAGGGTTTTCTGATTTAGTAAGTGGTTTGCGGGATCATTGATGTAACCAATTTTGGGCCACAAATATATGATAACATAACTGAGAAACTATCTGTATTCGTGTTTTAATCCACTGATTTAATTTGCTCAATGTTAGTTTCCTAGATTGGCTGAATTGAGGACATTGAGTGCGTGCTTTCCTCACCTTCCTAGATTGCTCTAGAAGTATGAATCTTGTTAACTGTTATCGTGAGAGCTTTTATTGCTTATTGGCAGCTTGACTATCGAACATTGAAGCTATATGATAATTTCACCATCTAAGTGTAAATTCAGTTCTTTGTTATGGTTTTAACACATTAGCAAATTATAGTTTGTCCTAAATCTTTGCCACCTACCAAAAGATTTCAATTCAAGATCTTTTTAATATCCCTGAATGGCTGAATCTGTAAGTTCATTTTGAACTATGTTACAGTTCTGGTTTAGTGATTTCCTTACATTTTTGTCATGTATAATAGTCTTTGTAGCTGAGGTATGGAAATAATTTCATCTGGCTTCATAAACACAGCATCTTTCAAGGACAGTATGGTGTAACTTTGAAACTTTCATATTTATTTAAAATGCTCACTGTAATTTAAATTGTTTTTTCCTTTCTGAGCAAATTTTATAATCACTTGTAGCCTACTTAATAAATTACTTTATATTTTCTGGTTGCAATGTAAGCACCTATGAGTTATTACACGCTTTAAATATGTTTGATGAAATTGAGAAATGAATCTTGTTAACTCTGTTATCGTGAGAGTGGACCTAGCTTGTGTTAAATTTATGTCAATGAGTTAGGACAAGGACAAAGATGCCTATGCCTCTGTGAGCTGGTATGTGGACATGCATGTTTCTATAGAATTGTAATCCAAGAAGGACTGCGCCAAGCCCAAATGAAATTCCCACAAATTGAATGACTGAATGGAGATAGAACCATAGGGGATCCTTATATTAAAACATTGATTAACATAGCATAATAATTAATAATAAAGTAAAGTGGCACATCTGGTTTTGCACACGTGAAGAAAAATCAATTAAATATAATTGCTGTTTTGTCAACATGTTGTGATAGATGGTGGTTCAGTCGATGTTTAGTACTGAAAGCCAATAAAATCGGTTGCTTCCCAAATGGAATTGTGGTTTGCAGCTGAAAGGTTATGTAAATTTCAGCTCCATTTGTTGCCACTGCACCAGGCACAGTATTTAGAGGCAGTTCACTTTGTCTATAATTACTTCTGAATCAATGTCTGTTTCTTATATGTGTGAATTGTTATGTCAAAGCACCTTTCATAATAATGCACAATTTCAACTGCAGTTAATTTACTATAAGAAGTTATTGTATGATTGTATTATTTATGAAATTATGTTTCATATTTATATATAGGTAATTTATTACTTTTTTTATTTTAAGTAGACTTTTACTATTTTACAATTCGAGTCTACGAGTCGAGTCTACGAAACTCCCACTGAATTTACGTAGACTCTCGATTTTGACAACCTTGATGACACTACTCATTTTTTCAGGAAATAACATTTTCCACCAATGAATATGACTTATTAGTAGAATTTACAATAAATAAGGTATAAAAAAATTAATGTATTTGAAAGTGGCCATGTGTTTCTTATATTTAAGAACAAAATAATGTTTGAATTTGCTTCTTATATATAATAACGAAGATATATAATATGATTTAAGTAGTTTCTATTTTAAAAAATTGTTTTCAACAATAACAATTAATTAAGAGTGTTTGTGGTGCGATTTGAGCTTAAAATTAATCTGAACCAAACAAGAAAATTAAGTGTGATACAGGTTGGTTCGATTTAGATTATTTATGAAATCCGAATCAAATCAAACCAATCTTTTACTATTTGATTCAGTTCAATTTGTGCAGTTTGAGAATTTTGTTAGTGAGTACTAAAAAAATGCTTTAAAAGTTTGTTATAATTTCACAAAACTTGAATAATAACTAGTTCAACAATCAACATATAAATGATCAACTTAAAGTTTGAAGTTTAATAATAATCATTAAACTTCATTAATAAACCATTAAACTTAAAAGTAAAAATAATACAGAATACTTCCAAATTCTAATGACTAAACTTAAAAAAATAAAATAGTAAGAGTTGTCGCCAAAGAGAGTTGCCATAGCAAACACAAAGAGGACTAGAAGGAGGGCAATTTTAGGCTTTTAGTTTAGGGTTCCACGAGAGAGGGGAGAGAGGGAGGTTGGATGTTAAACGTTTTACTCTTAGATTTAGATAAAGTGTAATGTTGTTGTTTCACATAAGCTTAACGCTATATTGTCGTATACGTATATGATTAATATGAATCTTATATTAAACTATTGAGTGCGATTTGGTTTGGTTTGATTTCTACATGTCAAACTGAAAACCAAACTGAACTACGCGGTTTGAGAAAAAAAAAACGAAACCAAACCCATGTACTTTAGTTTTTCTGTGGTTTGCGATTTTTTAAGTCGATTTTCGATTTTATGCTCAGTTTGATTCAGTTCTTAATACCCCTGATAACAATGGTACAAATATTACAAATAACATTTTAGTAACAATGCATGTATATGAAAGAAAAAATACACATTTTTTTTAAATAATTAATTTTTTAAGTACATGAAATCTGAATTTATTTTGTCTATACCTCTTGCAATATCTTTATTCCAAAAAAATAAATCAAAATGCTTTTCAAATTCAAGATAAATATAATGTTCTTTTTTATTCATATTCTTTCAAATTTTTCAATTGCTTAATTAATACAATCTTAAAATTACAATCGTATTAATAAAAATAGCAATATATATATATATATATATATATTATACAATAATTTAAAGGGGATAAATACATTTTTGGTCCTCCTATTTTTAAAAATATATAATTTTAGTTTCTCTATTTTAAAATAAAAATATTTTATCCTCATATTTTTTAAAATCCGCAATTTCAGTCTCATATTTTAAAATAGAATATTTAGTCCTTTAATTTTATAAAATTCGTGATTTTGATCTTTCAAATATTGACCGACAAGAAATGAATATGATGTGACCCAAATTTAATGTAGTTACACAATATTTTTTGTTTAATTAACATCATAATCAACATTAATATCTTAACAATTAATGAAGCTACTAAGTTAGTTGATATCTAGAGAGAAAATGAGAGTTTTGTAAATATGATAAGTGATAAGATGTGATAAAAAAAAATTCTTTCTACAAAAGATATGAGGAATATAGTCAATTAGTCACGTGACCCAATAGAGTAAATAGTTATGTGCCATTAGATTAATAAAGGGTAAGAATTGAAAGTAAGTCTAAACACTTTTTTTTTCTTTAGTGAATCCTCTCCTTTCATCATATATGTCTTGCATAACTTGATATATATAAGTTTCACGAACATATTTTTTTTTCTAAAGTCTTCACAATATTTTCTTATTACTCAATCATATGCTTTATTCCATAAAGTTAGTAAAAATTATATATAACTTGTTTTTATTAATCAAAACCAAAATTTTCTTGTTTTACTAAAAATCAAAAAATATATTTAACCCATTTTTTATTAATTTTTTGGGGGACATTTGCTATGTATATGTACCACACATGGTCTCTCATTGCAGGAAGGTTGCCTGGACTCACTGAGAACGAGATCAATCACTTTTGGCATACTCATTTGAGCAAAAAAGAAGTGAAGCACAACAACCTTTCAGGTACACCAAAAACTCTTTGCGTATTGATCCTACAGAATCTCCCCACCCTATGATTAAACCTAAAGTTGTGAGGTTAACCAAGGTGGTCATGCCAACACAAAATGCATGGAATGGCCACAACCCTTCCACATCGACTTTGTAAGATGACTAGCTATGATAATTGTTGTGCAAGTTCCTTAGCGAAACCAAGATATAAGAATATAAATACAAGATATAAGAATATAAATGTTTATGTTGGTACATTCTTTTGACCAACTTGTGCATTTTTATTATTTTCTATGATTTGCGCATGAATGGAACATTGTGCAACATGTGTAAAAGTAATAGAATATATGTGAATTAGAATTTGTGAAATAGAAATAATAGTTTATATGAGGTTGTAGTTCTAGTTCTTATGGGAGCCAATTTTACGTTGAATTAGAATATGCGGATAAAAGGTAATTATATGCTTAGTGACAGATTCTCCGATATGCAAGGATACCATAAAGTCTTTGGTGGACAATTTTTTGTGACTGGATATAGTAGGTTTTTTCTTCTAATTTTGTACGAGTTAGCCATTTTTTTTTAAAATTAGACAACGAATTTTACACCCTTATATTGAAAATTAACGAAGCATAGTTGACGTTAGTGACATTGATGTTGAACCGATTCATAACTACTATCGCAGTGGTGCCGGGCAAGAGTCGAAACATTTGTGGAGGTTGCATCTGAACTAGCCAAGAACCCAATTCTACAATTATGGTTTATGAAAGTATATTTTATTTGTAAATCCAATAATTAAATATCAAATTATTCTAATTAACATTTATTTTAATATTTTATGTATTTGTATTGTGTCTACCTATCAAAATAGAAAGCAAATGTATATGCATTTTGACCTTCTTGTCATTTAGAATATATCAAAAAAGCAAGAAGAAACTTAGGCTTACATTTAGAGATGGCTACATGAAGCATGAAAACAATGTGTTACCTAACATCTTCCTTGTTGTCTAAGTACTATTATTTTAGGAAGGCTCAATTACGAATCACAATCTCATGAACACATAATGTTTAATGAATACAAATATCAATTCAATATTCGACTCATAAAACTCAGCAACACATAATGACATTCAACCGTTTACCACATGAATATACAGATACAAAAAGTTTAAAAAACAACTTAGTCATTAACAATTGGAGTTTTTATACAATATATAAAGGCATGAAAAGAGTTTGAATTGACCAAGTTGTGAAATGACAATAATATCATACTTAAAGCAAAACTAGTTCTTGAATCTAACATAAACAGAAAACAAACAACTAAATTTCCAAATCACCTAGATTCATAAACAAATTCACTACTTAGATAACAGAAGCAAGAACTAGCTAGACACCCAAGGAGAAGTTATTTTAGGGTCAAGGATCACAGATCTCGATCAATCTCCACATGACACTATTAATTTTCTAATTTGACTACTCAACATTTAGAAACCAATTATTATGCCCTAGACCATACAATAATCAACTATGATCAAGACTCAAACAATTCTGGAAGAAGCTGTTTGCAGAGGCCCATATAGGTGGAATAAACAACGCGATCTTTGGCACCCGTTCGATGGTTATTGGTGTGCTTGCAGAAATACTTGAGCTGTTTAAGGGTGCAGAAACCCAGCATTTGAGCCAGCAACACGAACAACCAATTAAAGGCCTTTTTCTTGGTGTTCTCTAGGAATGGCTCCACACTATTTTCTCGTCCACAATGCTCACATTTTGGCAACACTGGCTCCACCCAAACGTCGGGTGCCCTATCATGCATGCTACCCTTCTTCTTCTGAATGAATTTCAACAATTCACCCAATTTGCTCTCCAGATCAAGCTCCATCTCGAACCTCTCATTGCACCGCTTGCACTTAACCTTTCCCGTGATGGTAACAATCTTGTTTTGCAAGAGGTATTTGTGGCTGTGCACTCTGGCTCTCCGATTCGTTGCCCAGGGAAAAGGTGGAATGATGGTTTTACTCTTTCCCCGCAGAGAACGTGCACCAGGAGAACTTGAGAAAGCAGGTACAGGAACATTTGGATGCAAATCACTAGCATTATCTTTGTTGGGGTTGGAAGCTGTATATGGTGACAACATGGGACTAGTATTGAGTGATAAAGCGGTTAAAGGAGCATTTCGATGCATGTTACCAGCAATATTATCTGTGTTTTGGTACGACGGTGTATATGGTTCCAACAAGGGACTAATGAGTGAAACTTGCTTTTGCATTGTTTGGGGAGGGTTTATTGTAGGAGAGGGTCTCGCTCTCTTGGCGTTATTATTACCTGGCAGAGAGAGAGTCAGAAAATCTTCTGAGTTCTCCATTTCCTTTCTGAGGCTCACAAAAAA
>QARZ01038676.1:0-12618 GCA_013407115.1 Glycine latifolia
AGGAACAGTGAATTGCTTAATTATGGAGAAGCTTGATGAAATATGTGCTGTGTTTTGGCTTGTTATCTGGATGATATCCCTTGCTGTTGCTGCTTTTGGGAATTCTGTACTATTTTGGGTGATCAGTATTATATTTTGATGGTCTGTATTCTATGTAGGATGACTGTATTACGGACTATTATATTTCCTTATGTGAGAATAACTCTGACTATGAATTATGTTGAAATTATTTTATCGTAGCTAACCGACTAGAATAGTATGTTACGTAAATAAATTCCGTAGAAAAAAAAAAATTTCGTCACATAATAATGTAAACGATTAAATACGAACAACGTATTAATCTAAAAAAAGTAAAATAAACGGAGTCGTTATACACATGTGGTAATCCATTCTTTTGAAACTCAATTGTATACACATATGAAAGTTAGTAAAAAAATACCACTTTTTAGTAACATGAAATTCCAATATAGCAAATAGTATAATTATCAAATTAGTGTGTTAGATATAAATAAGACTTACATGCAAGTACTTTGCCCACGACGTGTCTCTTTGTCAAAACAACCAAAAGTTATTCAAATTTAATTTTGAATACTTTAGAAACAATATTAGGATAATCTATTGCTCTAAATTCATGTCACCAAACAATCTTTGAATTTTTTGCCAATAGGGATTGCATGTAAATGTAACAAATAGATCTAAAAAACCAATGTAGTTGCAAATGGTTATCCCATCAAAATATAACTAGTCTATGTATCAACGACTACCAACAAATGATGAAGGTAACATGACTCTCATCCCCCTGTTTGTTACTTAAGCTTATGTATTGGGATTGGGCTGGCTCAGACTACTGTATTTATCAACTTTTAATTTAGATTGGTTTTTCCTTATAAAAGATAGTCTTTCAGACTCAAGCATTATATACCCATCAACCACAAATTGTTGGAATAGTCTTCTTGACCTTTAACAGAGTACAGTATTTTATTTGTATGTTTTTGTTGCATTAAAGAAATAGTGTGACATTAGGACAATGTGATCTTAAATTACTTACTTTATGTTACACTTGTCTTTCCCTAGAAAATACATAAACGTCAAAAAAGTCAACAATGATCAATGTTGTTACTATGATAATAAACTATGAGACAAAACCAATCATACACAACGGGATGTAGTGTATTTACAAAAACATTGTACTGACAGTGTGCCAAAAACACATTGTTGTGTTTCTATCTCTTAGAAACATTAAAGAAAACTGTGAAATTATGACATTGTGGCCTTAAATCACCTAGTTTGAGGCTCAATATGATATTCGCTACTTCATACATTTGTCTATCCCTAGAAAATAGATAAACCTGAAAATCAAGAATGATTAGTGTTTATATTGTTGTAAGAAATTAAGAAACATAACAAAACACACATAATAGAAATAGAATTATGATTAGTGTTGAAAAAATGTTTCTAGTTTTCTCTCTTCAATAGTTGTTGTCATGATACTTGAGATTAATGAAAGGCATAGTTGGACAATAGAGAAATAGTCTTTGAAAGAAACTTCTACTACCAAAAGCCATAATGTCTTCTATCTTATCTTTTCCTCTAACTTGTAAAATGACATTGCAAGGGCTTACTGCTTTTTGTTGAGTCTTATTACTATAGTAAGAAGTTAAGAAACCTTAGCAACAACAAAAATCACTACATAATTATTTTATCAATTCACAATGTTGCCTGTTTTGCCAAACCTTGCATGGTAGAGTAAATAGGTCTTCAACTTTTCATGTGTTTTTAGAACCCTTAATACTTCCAATGGAGAAGTGTATCAAACTAGATGTTAAAAACACTATATGAAGAGTGTGCAGAGTGTGCACATCTATTTTCAATCTCAATCTAACATTTGGCATTCAATTGCTAGTTGGTGCTACATAAGTGTAAAACATTCCACCAAAAGCCACAATCTAAATACTATGACTTTTACTATTGATATAGAAAGAAGGTTGCTAAAACTTTAAAATTTCTTTCCAACTCAATGGAATGCCTAAATTTAAAAGTTGTTTTCAAACTAGTGCTTTCCCTTTAGGACTTGAAGCAAAGAAGTCTTATAATTTGACTTATAACATGCAATAGTAAAAATATCAAATCAATATAATATAATCAATTAAACCCAATAAATTCCTATCCACTAAATAGGCTGCCACAATGTGAAAGTGGATGTGAATGTATTTACTTTCTCTTTAGGACTTGAATACAAGAGTTAATGGAGAATATAACTTTTATAACATGCAACAACAAAACAAAAACGTGATAAGTATAAGAGAATCAATAAAAATGAAAGCTTCTGAATCATGCAAGTAAAAGGTCGATTTTAGTCCAGAAGTTTTAAAACATGCTCGCAAAAAGGTCATAATTAAAAAAACACTTATAAGAAGATAACTATAAGGAAAAGGTCCCAGTAGAAGATGGTACCATTGAAAGCTTTTGAAACAATAGGAGTACAATTTGTCAATTTTATGTGTGTACAAAGCACTCTCAGTTGTGAAACTTGTGAACAAAATTGGTTTTCTTCAACTTGTGGTAACTTTCGTGTGAAAAGAAAAACCTTGAACTAAGGCAACCAGTGTTTTATGTGTTTATTTCTTAGCGGGACAATTGTGTGTTTTTCCTTCATGATTACAAAACCACTTAACTTTACTTTTTTAGAAAGTGATATTTTCATGCAAAACATACAAATCGCAAAATCCAGTTAGCATTATATGTAGTTTTAGATTTCTTTAAATTATTTTTCCATAAAATATAACTTTTATTTTATTTTACATATACTTTTTATTTAGATTTATTGAAATTATTATTGCATAAAATATAGGTTTATTTTATTTGATACATACTTTTTACTTATATATACATTTATTTTGTTTTATATAATGATTAGAATATTTGATGAGTTTAATGTGAAAGATTTTCAAATTCAAGGTGATAAATATTGTTACAACAATTTATATAGCCAGTATTATCAATTGCAATTTTAAAGATTAATTGCTCTAATTATTTCTCTTACTCCAATTTCATTTTGCTGGAACCTCCCGACAACAACCCATGGCACACAATAACCTTTCCATTCCAATTCTTTTCTGATGGATTATTATGAATTCTATATAATTATTTATAGTTTTACATAGAATATGGCAAAGAAACAGAAAAATAATCCATAAATTTGGACATTCAATCCAATCAAAGAAGTTATCTTCTTTGCACTATTATTTGTGTTTAGTACTGAGCAAATTCAGTCACCTTATTCCTTTTTAAAGTATGAAGCTTTGCATGCACAATGCAACCCCAAAAAATAGAGTACCAACAGTCGACAATCAATTCTTGAGTCAACCTAAAAAAAATTATTTGTTTTTGTAAAATTATCTAATTTATATAGATTATAAGGAATTCTACATATATAAAATGTGGTGCAAAGAGGTTGAAATAGGATCCATAATTTTACACTTGGTCCCAATCAAGGGGTTATGACATAGTGTTCTCAAATCACACAAATTATCTAATTTATAGAGAATATAACAAACATATTTTTGGACTCACTTACAAATACAAAATGTGGCAAAAGGTTGAAATATGATCTATAATTTTGGACACAAATTATCTAACATTGTGCTTTTAACTCACAAAAGACAATCACACATGGGATTTTCAATAACATAATTCAGTCTAGCTGCAAGTTGTAAAACAAACCCACAAAAGTTCATAACCTCTTCATTTGAATAAAAATACTACACCATCATCAATTCAATTTTCTTAATTCTTGTTGTGATTTGTTATCTTTGTTAGGGTTCATCATCAGACAAGTTCAAACCCAGATAGCACAATCTGAACAAAACCAAATTAAGTGATAATAGGCCATATCCGGCAACACTTTCTTTCCATAGAGTTAAGTGGGTTTTGGGTTAGTGGGTCTTGGGTTGGGTTTGATGGATTTAAATGGGTTAGGCCTCAATTTGGACAAGTGTTATTTTTTTACCTTAAAATTTGAACACTACTTTTTTTGAGTTATGCTAATTTTAAATTTATCAATATTAAATGAATTATTACTCTTAAATTAGGCCTGCTAGACCATTCAAAATTTTAATTTAAGAAAATATTTTTGTAAGAAAAACACAATAAATACACATAAACAATTTTCTTACAATGGGTCATTTGAGATTGTAGTTACAATGGAATAATGTAATTTTAGAACTTTGAATAGAGCTATACACATTAAAAGCCCTTGGAATGAAGTTGTAAATTACAACTTTTACAACCATTATGTGAAAGCAATATTAAATCTAAAATCCCATAAAATATTACAACCATTGGACAAATATTTTTTAGCTCATTCCCCATTAATAAGATCTTCTACTACTGATTTTTGCACAAGTTTCAATAGTGAAAGAGCAGTCAATCTTCTAGCCTAGCTCATTTCAATGAATAATATGAAAAATCATAATCAAACCATAAATGAGAATCAAGAATTATTTGACCATGTTTAAAACACTAAAAAAACTCAAAGTTGAACAAATCAAGAGATTTTCATTAACATGTTACGTAGCCTTCTACATTTACAATCCTTGTGAAATATTTTAAAATTCCAACAACAGTAACATAGGGAACATTTATCTCTATACGACTTTTACATACTTCAATGTTCATCAAAAATAACTTAGAAACATAAACTCATAAAAGGTTAATTTTATAAAGCATAACATAAACTCATAAAGGTTGAATTTTTTATAGGATACATCAAATTAGAAGCATGGAACTCATAAAGGTCAATTTTTTTTAGCATACATCAAACTTAGAAGCAAAGAACTCGTCAAGGTCGAATTGTTAACTGCATACACCAAATTTAAAAGCGTGGAATACATAAAAGGTTGTTTTTTCTTATAGCAAACAACAATCTTAGAAACACATAACTCATAATGGTTAAAATTTTCATTGCATGCACCAAAATTGGAAACATATAACTCATAAAGATGTCTCTTTCGAGTTTAGAGAAGGGCATGTGTTTTAACAACAAACTCATACACCAAAAGAGTCCTGAACAAGAATAAGTAGAAACTGACCATTAAATTTCATGCTTATAGAAGAGTGGTATGTGCTTTATGGCCCTGCCTCCATGTTTTAGCCACTCCATTGTGACAGCATCAACTTGACGTTGCTGTTAAGTTGCAAGCCACCATCACAATCGCTAACGCCATTAACATTACCACCCACCACAATCGCAAGTCACACTAGAACTGTAAACCATCATAACCCCTAAATCTCAAACCTAATATATATAACGGCGCATTCAAAATCATGTTTTCATAAATCCAATAGATTTAAGGGATGAAAAAACAAAATTTTAAGGTTAGAAGAAGAGAGGAAGGGAGGGTTATGGAACCTCAGGGTAGTGACACTAGGGTTAGAATAAAAGAGTAAGAAAGGGTTAGATTAGAATATAAGAAATGGTAAAAGAAAAAGAGTAAGAGAGGCAGAGACAGAGGAGCGATGGGTGACTAGATGGGGTTGTATAAGAGAGTACAAATTACAACACTATGATAGGTTAAAATGAAACACGCTTAATTAAGATGAGCTTTATATCTTTGTTTTGTCGGCTGGGTTCGGGCATCGCTAGGTTGCAAGTTTTGAAATCAAGCCTGACCATATACATTCATCTTAAACTGTTTTCCTTCACCCAAAAACCCGTGAGCTCAACTTAAGCCATCCAAGAACACTAATTGTGATTGGGTATTTTGGGTCTTAGACGCGTGGCCAAAATTTGCTCACCTCTAATCATTGTAAATGCCAGTTGTACATATGCAAGCTCTTGAGATAGTTAATCATATTTCCAATTTAAGAGGACAATCTCTTTACTGGAGTGTGGAAAGTAGCAGATTGGGATCGTGATCAACTATTGCAGACAAAGATTGTTGTAAGGATAAAACTGTAATGACCCGAATTATAAGTTGCTAATCTGGATGCTTGATGTGTGTATTATATTAATTAAACTACATGTGTTATGTTGATTGATAAATTGTTTTATTTATAACTTGTTGTTTGGGTGCTTTTGTCTTGGTATGCTTGCTTGATAGGTATTGGATGTAAGTCAACTCTGTTGTGCTGTGGTTGCTGGCTGAGCACGTTAAGTGAAACAACCGTTTTTATTTCGTGATTTATTTTGAAAATAATCGTTTGATCAATTAATTTGTGACAAAAAGAAAGATTACTATATATATATATATATTTATTTTTCCAAATAAAATTTTCAAAAACGTAGAGAGTAATATTAATCAAGAGTTTACCTTTATTTGGTTAAATGTTAAAACAGCTTTTTAAAATGTATATAAACAGTTTTAAATCATATATAGTGGTTTAGACAGAATTACCTTGTATAACCATAGTGTTCGTCCCCATAAATATATATCACATATTTATAATATACAGTCCATGACATACAAACCACTACATATTCATATTCCGCATATAAGTAGTCCATTATACAGAATCAAAATCAAGTATAGATCATCACAGATAGCATCACAGACAGCTACTTCTTCTAGTACACCTCATGTCCATCACTGTTCCTCTGCTCGCCCAATTTATTTGGGGTCATCACAGGTGTCAACCATCAGACACAAAAGAGGGTAAGTCATGATAAATCAAATTTAAATATATACATAATGGTTAAATACAGAAATACACACTTAGTAAATTAAATACAGAAAACGTATTAGACACGTATTAGGATTAAGCACATATATATTTATATATATATATATATACGTAACACATAATAAAATGCATGCTCATCTTCTTATATGATGCATGACTGAGATCTCAGCAACATCTAAAAATTTGTGGCCACTGTCAGATAACCCCACCCTCACCTTAGTGGAACGAACTTATCTAGACAGTCAGGGTAGCCCAGGGGCGCATAGGAATGTCACCTCCACCTATGTGATCATCATGGTGGTGTGGTCCTCCCTGTCTCAACTACCCCCAAGTTCAGAAAACATCACAGCTGAACGCCTAGACTCAGTTTAGTTATCTGACACCTCTCTTCATGAGGTTTAACATCATCAGCAACTTGTACCCCACCGGGTACATGCACATGCAAAATGCATCACTGGTTTATTCCATATCTTATAAATTATTATTTCCATTTTTATTATGTCTCAATATCACAGAGTCCCCTTTTAATGTCACAGGGTCATCATCATAGTCTTATTACAACATCACTGGATCATCCTTTCATCGTCACAGTTTTGTCACAACATCACAGAGAGTCAATATTTTAGTCTCATTATCACATCATAGGGTCATCATCACATCATCATAGTCTTATCACACTCCCCAATATCACAAAATCATCAACATCATAGAGTTATCATCCCAGTCTTATAATATCACAGTATTATCATTAAGTTAAGATAATTTCCATATAGTTCTCATCACTTAATTTCATTAGAAGTCTTCTATTACTTACAAAATTATATAGTCCACAACCCCTTGTTAACAATAACATAACCACAGAAATAACATAAGTTAAAATTAAAGACATAAACCCAAATAAACTTGGTTAATGAATATATATCAAACTTAAGTCACAAAATATAAACAACATCACTTATGAAATATAACAACATATAAAGTGTTAATATATATCAAGTTAATTCAACATCACTTATGCAATATAACAACATATAAAGGGTTAATATCTATCAAGCTAATTCATGAAATATAAACAACATAACTTATGAAATAACCACATGTAAATTAAAATAATTCATGGAATATAAACTAAATTCTCATTTGTCTTTTAGAACCTTATAAATTTGTTTAAATTAATTTAGTTACTTTCTACTAAGATCAGTACCATAAATTATTTTTTTCTAAGATTTCTAAATTCCTTAACTTCCTTTAAACAATTTTAAACCATCCTAATACTAGCTTTTCCATATAATTAAATTTAATCTATCAAAACTTCCCTTACCTTAGTTTAATATCTTAATTGAGATTGGCCTTAAATCCCTTCACTTCCTCCACGTAGCTTTCTCCAAGTGGCTTGTTGAATGTTGGTTTATGAAAAGGATTTGAATAGCAAGGTGATTTAGAAAGAAAGTGCACGGCTATGTGAGTTTGAAAGGAGAATATTGGTTGGCAAAATGCCTAAATGAGAAAGTGACAAAGCTTTTCCAATTTTGGGTGTGCCATCCGTAGCTTTCTCACCCTCCAAAGTTCCTTTTATAATTCATTCCTTATGTCACACTAATAATGCAAGCTTATCATTTAAAGCCTTCATCCAATGGCCATTCACCAACAAAGCTTGCAAGTACTTTGCATTAAATTCCTTTGTCTCCCAAAAATTCTTCACGTATCCAAGGCCTAGCTTCTCTTAATTCTCTTAACACATTTAGCAATTCCTAAAGTCAAGTGAAGAGCCAATGGAAGCTTAGGAGGACTTTTCAACCATTTTGATCAACCAATCACAACCAATTGAATTTTTCACTTATTTCTCCTTTAAGCTCACGGTTTGGTGCTTCTTAAGGCCAAGCTTCCTAATTTTTTTCTTCCAACCGTGCCTATCCCTTCCTTAATGGAGATTCCCTTCATTTACTACTTATTCCCCTTGTCCCCTCCTTTATTGACTAAGTCTTCATAGCCTACTTCTTATTGGATGCTTAATTGACTTAACTTTCTACACTTGCCTTATAATTCTTCATGTGGTCCCCTTCTTCATAAATTGCTAATCCTACCTTGATTTTTACGTTCTCCCACCATGGCTTAAGGTTCTTCACTCCAAATCAGTTTTTTTTTTTTCTTCCTTTGGGCTGAATATTCAAAGTCTAGCCATTCCTAAGGTCCTTGAACAATATTTTAGCAAAATCTGAATTTTCTTTCCTTTCCTATACCTATTCGGCCCATCCATTGCTCAAGCCACCATTTTTGTGTTATGTTTCACCATTTTATTCTTTTGTTAATTTAATTTATAAAATTACTAAATCATTTCAATGACTAAGTTTCCTTAACCCCAAAATTAAGGGAAAACTCCTAGGATTAGTTTTATCCTTCTTACAAAATTTTCTCATAATTTGGTTAATCAAAAGTAATTCTTGTTTCTAAATAAATTACTAATTTATCAAAATGTAATTTCTAAAAATTCTAGTATCATCTCAAGGTATAAAATATTGGGGTGTTACATTAAGAGGACGTGCTGTGTCAGTCGTGTTTATAAGCAGCAGGCTGGCACAACAACAAGCTTACCCTTCCTTCTTCTACCTTTGTGTTTCCTCTATTTTCTCTCTAAAACTCACCTAGAAACCTCTCATTCCCAACCCCTTCTTTGTTATCTTCAACATACAAGAACCACCGTAGTTGTTGCAGAATCTCGACACCAAGGAGAACTTCGTAGTCGGAGCAAAAGTAGGGAACGAACCATCTTGAAGCGTGGACAAACTCCTGGGTAGGTAAGGGGAGTTTATCGTGTTTCTTAACAGCTTTAGGTACCACAGTTTGGGGGCCAGGGAGTCCAGCCATGATGATAATTGCATGTCCCTGGTGTGTGTGATGGTCTTCCCAGAAAAGCTACGTTTTTTATGAAGCGGATGTGGTATGCCTTGAATTTGTTGAATGTTGTTTTGTGTTGATATTTGGTGTTCTTGAGGGGGGGAGTAGATGTTTTAAGAACTCCCCGTGCATGTGTGTGAAGTTGGCATTTTGATGTTGAAAGGCTTCTAAGACACTTGCGGAAGTGTTCGTGAAGGTGATGAGTACTGGGATGGGTTAGCCGTGTTGCACATAGGTATCGAACCTTGTGTTTGATGTCGGTTACCAGGATGGGTAATTCGAGTTGAGCGGGTTACGTGGCATGCATGCATGCATGCAGGACGTAACTTGGTCCTTGTTGGCAGACTTCAGTAGACTGGGTTCCCTACCCATGGTCGTTCCCTCAGAGTCGATAAGACTCGTTTCCCTTTCTATAAGGTACATCGGGTTCCTTACCCGAGTAATACGTTAGAGTTGTTGAGCTCAAGTTACATCACTAAAGAGAGAGCTACTGGGTTTCCAACTAGGATGAGCTCGTGTTCTCTCGGGAAAAGAGTCACCAGGTTCCCCTACTTGGTTGTGCTTGTGTTCCTTCTTCTAAGACAACCGGGTTCCACACACATGTCTTCTTTAGAAGCTCATCCTTCCCTTTGCTCAGAGAGTCTGGGTTCCTTACCCGGGGTGGGTTGTTTCCTTTAGAATTACCAAGTCCAAACCCCTTTTTCTTGAGAATTGTCGGGTTCCTTACTCGGCAGAACTTGTCTGCTCTTGGGAAATGAGCCACCGGGTTCTCTTACATCCTTGAGTGGGTTGGTAAAATACAAACCTAGAGTCTTACAAGCGCTATCTATTGTAATCGATTACAGCACCTATGCAATCGATTGCATAGTGCAGAACCCGTCATTAGAACTTTACAAGAAACATAAGGGCCTCTTGATCGACCTCGACCGAGTTCTTTCGACCTCGTCCATTTCTGCTACCCTTGCCTTCTCTTACCCAAACTTTACCTCTCTGACCGACCCCTACCGACCTTGTCCAAGTTCTACCGGCCTTGACCAACCTTGTCCGCCTTCGTCTGACTTGTTCGGATTCTTACCTTGAGATAGTATGTCTAAGTGCCAACCCGGACACCTTGTACTTCACGCTGGTTCACCTGTTTGTACCTATTTGTGATGGCGTATATGATTACGCTGGTGGTATTCGAACTCGTCCTATGTGATGGCTTGAGATGAGGAATGCGTCTGGATACACATAAATACCCACGGGGGTGTATGGCATTATCCTAGCTAGGCCGGGTTGAGCCTGGTTCTAGGTCATACATTAATGGTGTCGTGGTGTTATTCTATGTATAGCCATGAGATGCCAGGACTAGGTGGTGGTAAACCTTGCGAGGACCACGGTTAATGCATCGTTGGGCCCTTGTGTGGATGGTATGTTACATAAGGGGTGTATGACGGGTTACCCTTGCGAGGAAGGATTGTGTTCCTAGCCAGGTTATACATTGATGATGTCTACGTAACATACGACATTTGCATGACGAAAATAGGATAGTTGACTGCATAGTACAAGAAGTACTAGGGGGCCACGTGTGTAGGGAGATCCTTATGACACCTATTTTGGCTGATCACCATGGGGGGTGAGTCCTGTGCACAACAGAGTGACCCTAACGTATTGCAGTAATCATTCGTACCATGGACTTTGGCCTATTTCGGGGATGGTACCACATTGCATGATGAGAATTGAGTCAAGAGCATGCATCATGCTAGATATTATTAGTTGATTTATGATATGTTTGTGGATGTCCGTGTATGTTAGTGTTTGATGGATGCTTGGAATGTTTGTATTGATATGTTGATGACTGCGTTGCTTCTTGACCGGGTTGTGTCCTTTTCTGTTGTATTTATTGTTATTTAATATGATGAGCTCACCTTTGTTTTGTTGTACCTTGTGGTTTGGTACCTGTGATGATCGCGAACCGGGTTCGTGTGAGCAGATGGGCAGCGGTAGGTGCTTTTTGGGAGAGGACCGAGTTGTTTGGTGCCGCCGTGTTTTACCAGGATGTCAATGGACATGATCCCAGGCAGGAGTTGCACTTTGCTAGATGCACCCCTTGTCTTTAATGGACGCACTCCTTGTTTTGCTAATTACACCCCTAACTTCTATTTCTCTTTCTATTTGTAAAACACCTTATGTATATTTTGAGACATAATCTTTTGTACTTGTAATTAAACTATGTTTGATATGTGCAAATATATATTCGAAATGTCTTATGAGTACCTTTAAATTACATGTATTTTTTTTTCCACGATGATGGTCGTTATATGCTCGCGGAAAATTTACCATCGTTTTCACAAGTAACCAAAGGGGTGTTCTTTTTATTAAAATGAATTTATATCAGGGTTATGAGTTAGTAATATAGTAGCGACGTAGCGGGTCGTTACAAAAACAACTATGAATATACGAATAACTCTGTTAACATAAAAAAAACTATCTCGTCAATCTTATGGTGAGATACTTGATGAGCACCATGGTAGAACTGTCAAAAACAACTAAAATCCCCAAATTATGCAGTAAAGGGATTATCCTAGGTCATTTCCCAAAGACACATTTCATCGAACATGATGGACGATCAATACAAGCTAAAGAGCTAGGACTCAAGCACTCCAAGAACATATCTAATCTAATTTGTATCTCTTGGAAAAGTATGAAGAAGCCCACAAAATTCAATGCAAATACATCAAAAAAAGTGATGTCTGTAGTAATAAACAAAGTGCTGTCTGTATTAATCGATTACGACATGTCTGTAATCGATTACACAAGCAAATGTTGTCTGTTTCACAAAGTCTGTCTGTTTTAATCGATTACAACATGTCTGTAATCAGTAAACTCATGGATGAAATAATCGATTAAATCAGTAAACTCTGCAGAAGCGCGAAACTTAGAAGCCAAGAGTCATTTTAAAGAAAGCTTGCACTTCAAGCTTCATTTAGGCTTCATTTCACTTGTATTTTCATTACATTTTAGTGTCATTTAGCTTGTAATTCGTGGCCTATATAAGGTCCC
>QARZ01038698.1:0-11868 GCA_013407115.1 Glycine latifolia
ATTTTAATGTAAATAAGCATGTTAATGATAGTTGTTTTTAGGAGATGTTATTGATAGTTAACGACAATGAATAAACATTTTAAAAATTCAGTATTTTTTGAAAGTATTTACGTCACATATAATTCACATGCGATTTTTTTTTATTTTTTTATTTTTTACAATTAACCATAGAAAGTTTTTTATATAAAACTACATGAACTTAGAAAATAAAATTTTATTACCATATATCATGGAATACATGATAATGTTACTGCTACTTATTTTCATTTACAAATATTTTTAAAAAAAATTACCAACAACTATTATTTCAACATTATTATAAATTATTCAAAACAAAAATAATTAAACAAATCAATTCATATCCTTTGTAATAATTTAAACCAGTATATATACTCTTATATTAAAATTAAAATCCATAATTTAGAGAATAAGATTTTTTTCTTAAATAAAACCATCCACCTGTTAGACTTTACTCCTTCAATGTTGGGTCAAGTCCATTTGAGGAGTTTAATATCGCAGACCTAATTTTTCGTTATAAATACATTAGTTGAAGGTGAAATTAGGTCAGACTAAGATGTATTAGTGTGAACGACACAGATGTCGAGAAAAATTGAGCGTTGAGTGCGACTTCACATTTTTAAGAGGCTCAAGTGACATTCTTTAGTGCCATTGTTGAGCAAGCCTGTGTGCCTGCATATTTAATTGATCAAAGTGAAATACTTTGAGAGTTGATTATCACCATTGTTGGAGAGGTTGAGTATACCACCAACCTGGCGTGTTTGATTCATTGTAACTGTTCAGTTATAGTGGATATTTGATTCTGAACAAGGTCCTGTAAATTTTTCCTCTCTAGATTGAAGGAAGGTTTTCTCACGTAAAACATTAATTGTCTCTCTCTCTCTCCCTTTGTGATTTTGATTGTTTACGTTTCCCCATTTGATTGAGGGTTGACGATAACCCATCTTTGATTTTGAGAATAAGACTGTTGCGCCATTTTTACCCAACAGTGGTATTAGAGCCCAAGTTCGACTGGTTCTGAAGGAGACGAGATGGAGACCAGCGGTATCACCCACGACGGAGATATGTTCAGGTTGACCGCAGACAACGTTGCGTATTGGAGACCGATGATGGAGGATCACCTCTACTGCAAAGATCTATTTGAGCCCAGTACCCTTGCTGTGAAACCGGCTGGCAAAAGCGACAAGGAATGAGAGATCCTGAGTCGTAAGGCGGTTGCCACGATCAGGAAATACATTGATAAAAGCCTCTTTGAGCACGTGTCCAAGTTCACGAACGCGTACGAATTGTGGAACAAGCTGGAATCCATGATTCAAAAGAAGACTCCTAGGAACAAAGTACACCTGGTTCGCCGACTTATAAAGATAGAATACAAGGACGGAATGAGCATGATTGAACACCTCAGCACCTACAAAGGGATTGTGAATCAGTTGATCAAAGCCGAGATGAAGATTGATGACGAGTTGCAGGCTTTGCTGTTATTGAGTTTGTTGCTAGAGAGCTGGGATACTCTTGTAGTGACATTGAGTAACTCGGCTCCTGATGAAAAATTGAAGATGAATGTTGTGACGGACAGCCTCCTGAATGAAGAAGTCATGAGAAAAGAACGGTGTGTAACCAGCACGTCTGAGACCAACGTTGCTGAGGATAGAAGAAATTCCAATTCCTGGGGTCGTGGCAAGAGCCAGGATCGAGGTGGACGAGATAGGTCCAGAGGCCGGTCAAGGCCAAAGCATAACTTGAAGTGCTTCTACTGTGGGAAGGTAGGACACAAGAGACTGGACTGCCAAGCTTTGCAGAATGACGAGCAGAACGGCTGTGTGAAGCCGAATCAGATTGTTCCCAAGAAGAGGAATGATAGGAGCACCACAGCTGTGGCTGCTAACCCGAATGCCGAGATATTCCTCCTCAGTGAGGAAATGTTGAACATAGCCCATGATGATTGCACTTGGATTGTTGATTCTGGTGCCTCATTCCACGTACCCCACATGAGGGATTCTTCTCTGTTTACAGGAAGAGAGATTTTGGGGTCGTGAAGATGGGTAATCAGGTGACCAGTCGGATTGTTAGTGTTGGTGATGTAACCCTGACCACAGATACAGGGTTCTGGGTTACGCTGAAGGATGTGAGGCATGTACCTGACATGCGTTTGAATTTGATCTCGGTAGGAAAGCTAGATGATGTCGGGTCAGTAAACTACTTTGGAGAAAGTAGATGGAAGCTGACCAAGGGAAGCTTGGTAGTGGCTCGAGGTAAGAAAGAAGGCTCATTGTATGTGATGCAAGGAAGGACGATTGATGAAGAAACCAATGTCATCCGGGATGGGCAGAACCTGGAGCTATGGCACAAGCGTCTCGGCCACATGAGCGAGAAAGGACTCCAGATTTTGCAGAAGAAAGAACTATTGACCGGGTTGAAGGGCCAAGTGTTAGAGAGTTGCACACATTACCTAGCTGGAAAGCAGCACTAGGTTTTATTTATGAGACCAGATCAACCCAGACGACGAAGGGAGATTCTAGACCTCGTCCATACTGACGTTTGTTCCATGTCCGAGAGATCGCTTGGAGGAGCTCAATATTTTGTTTCTTTCATTGATGATAATTCCCGCAAAGTGTGGGTTTATTGATGAAGACTAAAGACTAGGTATTCCAATGTTTTAAAGAATTTCATGCTATGGTGGAAAGGGATACTAGCAAGAAGTTGAAAGTGGTTCGATCACATAATGGTGGCGAGTATCGGGGTCCCTTTGAAGCTTACTATAGAAAAGTCAGGATTTGACTTGAGAAAACACCTCCCAAGACTCTGCAATTGAATGGACTTGCTGAGAGGATGAATCGGACTATTGAAGAGAAGGTCTGAAGTATGTTATCCAATGCCAGATTGTCGAAAGCATACTAAGGAGAGGTCGTCAGAACTGCGGTTGATCTAATCAACCTTTTACCATCAAGACCACTTGAAGGAGACATTCCTGAAGAAGTCTGGACAGGTCGGAATGCGACTTATGACCACCTGAAGGTGTTTGGATGCAGAGCCTTCATGCATATCCCTAAAGATGAAAGAGCGAAGCTCGATGCAAAGACTAATGAATGTATTTACCTCGGTTTGTCGAAAATAGAGTTCGGGTTTTGACTTTGGGATCCGATCAACAAGAAGATAGCGAGAAGCTAGGATGTAGTCTTTCATGAAGATGAGACAATTCATGACATCTCGAAGCCCGAAGTCCGGGTTCCTGTTCGACGTGAAGAACCCGTCCCTCTTGACCGAGCTGAAGCAGGGGGAGAAACCGAAGAAATTGAAGAGCAAAATGTCTAACAACATGCTGATGAGGACCGAGATACTGAGGTCCGAGTTGATGTAGAGGACCAGGATGAACCAGGTTCTCGAGTGGCTGAAGAAGAACAGTCGAGATACCCCACTAGAGACAGAAGACCTTCTACAAGGTACTCTTCTGATGAATACACCATCATTGCTGAAGATGGTGAGCCTCAGAGTTATGATGAGGCCGTGACGAGCTCAGACAAAGAAGAATGGTTGAAGGCAATGCAGGACGAGATGAATTCCTTGCATGAGAACTAGACTTATGATTTGACCGAGTTGCCTAAAGGAAGACGAGCTATGAAGAACAAGTGGGTGTACAAGATCAAACCTGAAGAGAACGGGTAGAAGCCGAGATATAAAGCCCGAATTGTAGTGAAGGGCTGCAATAAGAAGAAAGGTGTTGATTTTAAAGAGGTCTTTTCTCCTGTTGTGAAGATGACCTCGGTCCGGATTGTGTTAACCATGGCGACTTCGATGGACCTTGAGGTAGAACAGATGGACGTGAAGACCGTATTCCTTCACGGTGAGTTGGAATAGGAGATATATATGGAGCAACCTGAAGGAATCCGAGCTCTAGGATGCGACGACATGGTATGCCGGTTGAAGAAAAGTCTCTATGGCGTGAAACAAACACCTCGACAGTGGTACAAGAAATTTGAATCCTTCATGAACGAGCACAAGTTTGTGAAGACTGAAGCCAACCACTGTGTATTTGTGAAGAGGTATGAGACTGGAGATTCCCTGACTCTGCTGCTTTATGTTGATAATATGTTGATTATAGGGCAAGATAAGATGAAGATTGTCAGATTGAAGAAGGCATTAAGCTCGTCCTTCACGATGAAGGACCTCGGCCCTGCAAAGCAGATTCTCGGAATCAAGATCATCTGGGATAGAATGAAGAAGCTACTGTGACTAAGTCAAGAGAAATACGTAGAGAAGATTTTGAAGAGATTCAACATGGACAAGGCCAAAACAGTTAGCACTCCCCTGGCGGGGCACTTGAAGCTGAATAAGAAGCAGTGTCCGAGATCTGATGAAGATAGAGAAGAGATGCTGAAGATCCTGTACCAATCCGCCATCAGAAGTTTGATGTATGCAATGGTTTGCACTAGACCCGATTTGGCGTTTACAGTTGGAATTGTGAGCCGATTTTTTTCAGACCTCGGCAGAGAGCACTGGGAAGCAATGAAGTGGATCTTCAGGTACTTACAAGGAACGACCGAGTTATGCCTCTGATTTGGAGATGGTGAAGCCGGGCTGCAAAGCTACTCGAATGCCGATTTAGGGGGAGATTTCGAGTCGAGGAAGTCAACAACCGAATACTTGATGAGATTTGCTGGATGAGCAATCTCGTGGCAATCAAAATTGCAGAAGTGTGTGGAACTATCAATGACCGAGGCCGAGTACATTGTCGTGACTGAGGCAAGTAAGGAGATACTGTGGATGAAGAAGTTCCTCATAGAACTCGCCCATGAATAGGACAAGTACGAGTTGAAATGTGACAACCAGAGCACCATTCACCTGGCGAAGAACTCGACCTATCACTCCCGCACTAAGCATATTGATGTGCGATGTCACTATATCCGAGATGTGGTGGAAGATGGACAACTTGCACTTGCCAAAGTGCACAACCGACCAGAATTGGTCCGACATGATGACAAGCCGGTATCAACAATGAAGTTTGAAAATTGCTGTAAAGGTGCCGGGTTGGTGAACTCGTCTCATTGAAGAGACCGGACTGATGATACACTTGTCACATTGACGGGTTGTGTCAAACCCGTGCGATAGAGAAGCTGGGTTGTTTTTGAAGAATTGAAGCTGCTGGGCTGAGTTGAACCTGTTGCATTGAAGATGCCGGGTTGTATTTGATTTGCCGCATTGAAGTTGTAGAAGGATAATTGTTGGACTTTACTCCTTCAATGCTGGCTCAAGCCCATTTAAGGGGTTTAATATCCCAGACCTAATTTACCATTATAAATACATTAGTTGAGGGTGAAATTAGGTCAGACTAAGATGTAAGAGTGTGAATGGCACAGACATCGAGAAAGATTGAACGTTGAGTGCGACTCCACATTTTTTAGGGGCTCAAGTGACATTCTTTAGTGTCATTGTTGAGTAAGCCTGCGTGCCTACATATTTGAGTGATCAGAGTGAAATACTTTGAGAGTTGATTATCACAATTGTTGGAGAGGTTGAGTGTACCACCAACCTGATGTGTTTGATTCATTGTAACCGTTAAGTTATAGTGGATATTTGATTCTGGACAAGGTCTCGTGAGTTTTTCCTCTCCAGATTGAAGGAAGGTTTTTTCACGTAAAACATATTGATTGTCTCTCTCTCTCCCTTTGTGATTTTGATTATTTATGTTTTCGCATTTGATTGATAGTTGACGATAACCCATCTTTGATTTTGAGGATAAGACTGTTGTGCCAATTTTACCCAACACCACCAAGCACTCGAATCAAGTAATGTAACATTTTTTCAACTTATTTAATTGTTTAAGTTCGAGATTTATGTAGATAGTTCCGTTAAAATTCAGATTTTTTTTACCACTAATAATCCCTCTCAATTTTAATGGAAATGTCTCTCGTGAAGCATGATTACAAAACAAAAAATCATCAGTTTCAATACTATTATAAATTAATTAGTACAAATATAATGAAATGTACAATAAAATTTTGAAACTGTTACATTAATATTTTTTTTGGTACATCATAATTTTTTTGGTTCATGGTTAAATTAATGTCTGATACAATAATTTTAAATCAATCAAATATTTTAATTATTTAAAATAACTTTTATTTTAAATGAATAAATGATACACAGTATATATAATTTTCAAAATACTTTATTCAATTCATTTGTATAGTTTACTATTTAATTTAGTACTTTCCACTTAATTTGATTTTAAAAGTTATACCTCTCTCCTATAAGAAAAAAGTTTTTATATTATACTGTACTGTTTATTTAGATTAAAATTCAGCATTTTAATGTAAATAAACATGTTAATGATAGTTGTTTTTTAGGGGATGTTATTGATACTTAACAACAATGAATAAACTTCTCATGAATATTTTTTCTCTTACAAATTTTAGAATAAACTATAGAGAAATTATAATATGAAAAGCTATAAAGACGAGAATTAGCGATAAGATTAACATATATATTAACAAATCATTTTCCCAAACCAATATTAGTCAAAATTATATTTTATCATCTCTTATTTAATTTTTTTGGTCTTTCAACTAAGCAATTTTTGTGTATCATATATGAGTCGAGAGCATTTTGCTTTTCCCTATAATGTACGGGTGCAAGTTCGGTCAGGATAGTGGCCACTGGCTACTTGATTGGGGGTGAGGTTTGTGGTTGATTGGCCGTCTAGGTTAGGTTCTAATTCACAATCAATTGTCATCATACATTTATTGTAATTTAATGTTCTATCTTATCTCATAAGATATTTCTAGGGTTGGCAAAGTGGGTCAGCCCACCAAAAACGGGCCGGGCTGGCCCACCCCACTAAAAATGTGGGCTGGGCTTGGCTGGCCCACTTTTGTAAAGTGGGTTGAAAATGTCAACCCACCCCACTTTAAGGTGGGTTAGTGGGCCAGCGGGCCAGCCCACTAACCCACCTTAAAAATATTTTTAAAAAATATTTAATAAAAAATAAAAAATATTTTTTCAAAAAAATAAAAATTATTTAAGTTATACTAAAAATTAATATTAAATTCATGTTTGCAATCATTTTAATACCTTACCTCACATGAGATGATGAGAACTTGCGAAATCAAAAACAACAGAATCAAACAAGTCTTGCAACATTCATTGAACTTCCAAGAACAATTAAACAAAATTAGAATGTGAAATATTTTTTTAAAAAAATATTTTTTAATAATATTTTAAAAAAATAAAAATTATTTAAGTTATACTAAAAATTTAATGTTAAATTCATGTCTGCAATCATTTTAATATCTTACCTCACATGAGATTATGAGAACTTAAGAAACCAAAAACAACAGAATCAAACAAGTCCTGCAACATTCATTGAACTTCTAAGAACAATTAAACAAAATTAGAATGTGAAATATATATGCAAAAACCAATCTAAAATCCATGGAAAATTATATGTTATTAGAGTCTAACACTAGATTAATAAATGAAATTAAAGTTTACAAAGCAACATCCCTAATTTCATACATTAAATTTAAAATGCAAAAATAATATTTATTTTATTTTATTTTTTTGGTGGGCCGTGGCCCGGTGGGCTGGCCCAGCCCGGCCCACATTTTGGCCCGTGTTTTAGTGGGCCGGGTTGGCCCGGCCCATTTTCCAAATGTGGGCTGGAAGTGTCAACCCAACCCACATTTTTTTGTGGGTTAAACGGGCAGGCCCGTTTTGCCAAAGGCTAGATATTTCTTCTTACCTATTCATATATTTATCTCTTGTAAGTAACCAAAGATGACAATGCTATTTTTTTTTTTACCAGATAAATGACAAAATATTATATTAACAATTTATTATTATACGAGATTCATTTTGAGGTTAGAAGTGCAAGAAAATTACAATATATGTAGAAACATATAAGGTTTGAAAATTCAGGGAGTTGATTCTTCTGTTAAATTAACAAAATTAATTTTGAAACTTCAATATAAAATTTAGGATTCAATTTAGAATTTACTTAAAATTATTTTAACCCAAAATTAATTTTAGATTCAAAATTAATTCTAAATTCTTCTAAATATATAAAAATTAATCCAAAATCATTTATAAATTCAAAATAAATTCTAAACACCAAACCAAACAAACTTCGGTTGACTCATCAGAGTAGCACTCCTTGATAACAAAAACAAAAGGGTGGAATTTACATTAAATTTCTTGGGCAAAAAATGACAAAAAATATAAATTAAATAAATAATTAGACAAAAGGGGTTAATGGGGCATTATTTAGGGATTTGGGATTGCCTAACACGCCCAGGCTAGGCGTGTTTAAACACGCCCTAGCCAGGCGTGTTAGGGTCCCTTTGCCCTATATAATGCCCCACTTGTGCCTCATTTAAGGGTTCCGCCTTCTCTCTAGAAATAGCTCTGCCTTCTCTCTAGAAAGTGGGTGTTGATTTGTCTGAAGCGAAGCCCTGCCGAATTCGAAGCGCGTCCGACAAGTAAGTCGATTTAACTGATTGTGCATAATATTTAGTTTGTTATATTTTTAAATTAGAAAATTGTTAGGATCATATGAACTTGTTAGCGACCTAAATATTATGTTAGTGATTAGGCTAGTGATTAGGGTTACTTAATTCGGTGTAGCATTAGGGTTTACATTGTTATTAGGGTTTATGGCTTGGGGTACATACGTAGGTTCTGGGTTTAGGGCTTATGGATTGTGATTAGGGGGTTGAGGACCTGTGGCAGTGATTAGTGTGTACATAATGCGATGTACGTTTAGGGTTGATAGTGTGATTAGGATTTATGGATTGTGGGTATAGACTTAGGGTTTATGGGTGCCGGTTTAGTGTTAAGGGCTTATGTTGTGATTTTGTTTGAGGCCCTGGGGTGGTCAGTAGGGTGTATGTAAAGCGGGTTTAGGGTTTAGTGTGTACATGGGGATTAGGGTTTATGAGTTGGGGTACAGAGTTAGGGTTTGTGGGTGCTAGTTTAAGGTGTAGGTCGTATGTTGTGATTGGGGTTTATGGATTTCGGGGTAGGTTAGGGGTTTACATTGTGATTAGGATTTATGGCCTTGGGAACAGACATAGGGTTTATTGTTTAGGATTTAGGGTTTATGATTTAGGATTTAGGGTAGCTCAGTAAACCCTAAAGCATAAACCCTAAATCCTAAACAATAAACCGTACCCCCTAAATCGTAAACCCAAAACCCCACCCTTGAAGTTTTGCCTTGACAAACACTTCCTTTTGAAATGACGAACATGAGTCTCTATCTTCTAGGTGTCCAACTGACGATGTTTTAATTGGTTTTCTATTTCATTGAGCTTGGGGTAGTGATTAGAAAGCTGTTCAGATCAGATAGAAAAACAATTAAAACATTGTGTAGGAATAGTTGTCTGTTTAGGAACAATTATTGGATTATAGGATGGGAAAACGCCTGTGACGATGACAGATAGAATCAACCTGAGGTCTTTAGTGTTTCAAGCCTTGTGTTGGATTACGATTTAGTCTGAGGGCTTATGTTGTGATTAGGGTTTAGGGCTTATGTTTTTTTACTTAGGATTTATGGATATCGGCTAAGCTTTCGGGCTTATGTTGTGTTAGTGTATTTGGTTTAATGTATTTGATACATAAGAAAATTTTGTTCGAATGATTTGTTAATTGTTATTATTTTGTTTACCGTGGTTTTAAATTTTTGTACATGAAGATACTGAATAGATGGTTGATTCATCCTCCACATCATCATCGCGATCTGCATCCGACCATGAGGCTGAGCCCATGGATCCCACTGCGTATGTTGTCCCTACCCCATACAAGTGGGGCACTCTACGTAGGCGTATTCAGCGCACGCACGTTTCACAAGTTGTGTGGAACGGGGGCGTGCCACCTCGGGTATTGAAGACTCGACGTGGTAAAGTGAGCGGTGGACCAGATGCGGACGATATACCCGATGTTGTTTCTGACATGTTGCGTGAAGCTGGGTTTCTTCATGTCGCACGCATGCGACATATTCAGGTATGCAACCATGCAACATATTCAGGTAACCTCCTCACTGGTTAATTTGATAAATTAAGTTGTTTAATAATTTTTATGTATTTCAGATGGATGCTGCGCTTATTAGTGCTCTGGTTGAACGATGGAGGCCAGAGACTCACACTTTCCACATGCCGCAGGGTGAGATGACCATCATGTTGCAAGACGTGACTGGTATTCTGGGATTGCCTACGGAGGGCAATGTGGTTACTGGAGTGACGGTTGACGAGTGGGCGACCGTCATTGAGGACGTGTTTGGTCACAATCCTGAGGAGGACACCGAGCTGAAAGGTGGATATTTGCACCTGTCATTCTTTGATAGACATTTTGCGCATTGGGGTGAGGTGGTTCCCGACATTGTTCACATGACGCGGTTCACGAAGGCCCACATTGCACGACTTATCGGCTAATGGCTGCTGTGCGACCGATCTGGAGGTAGCATGATTGCAGCACGATACATGTCGTTACTTGCAGGGGATTTTGTGGACATCGACCGATATAGCTGGGGCTCAGCTGTCCTTTCACATTTGTTTAGACAAATGTGTGAGTGTACAGATCCAGGCAGGAGTGACATGGGTGGGTGTCATATGCTTCTTCAGGTGTGGGCGTGGCTGAGATTCCCACCAATTGCTCCAGCTATTCCACTGCGTACACAGCCGGACTGGCATTTCGGACATCGGTATGTGTGGTTATATGTTGTTCTTGTTAACAATTGTAACAATCAAGTGTTATACTATACTAACATTACTTATTTTGAATTTAGGTTTAACACGTTAGGTCGACTTAAACCGCATGAACTGGTCGTGTATAGGATGGCATTCGACTCCTTTACTCGAAACGAGGTACATATAGTAGTTTTAACAATTACTGTACGTTTGCAACTGTGGAACATGCTGTGAACTAATAACGTGTTGTTTTGTTGTGTGCAGGTCGTTTGGCAACCATACGGGGACTATGACTTTCTTGGTGCTTCTGAGCGTGAGCGACTGCTGTGGATGGTAACTACGCCTATCATATGCTTTCACACAGTAGAATATTCCCAGCCGGATCGATGCATGCGGCAATTCGGGAGGGATCAGCCAATCCCACGCGCTCCCAGGAAGGTGAAGGGTGTGCATGATCTTTCGCTTCGGGGGAAACGAGAAGATAACTGGGTTCGTAAACTCAGACCATTTATTGCGCGATGGGATGCTAGGGACCAGCACATTGAGCTTCCTCCCTTGATTCAGGGGTTGTTGTCACCACACCATGAGTACATGGTTTGGTACAGAGAACACGGGAAGCGGTTCATCACAAAGAAGGGCGTGAAGACCGGTCGTGGTGTAAGTTTTCTTTTCATCCTCATTTGTCTATTTAAATTAATTATGCTACATGACAATACTTGACAATTATGTGTATATATTTAAAATTGTAGGTCGATGGGCTGGAGGCTTTGTACTTCGCGGTTAGTAGTCCCAATAGGGAGGCCTTCGACTTCGATTTAGCGAGTGAGGAGGTCGGTCGGTTAATGTCTGTCTTTGCCGAGAGCTGTCGCGTGGAGGAAGCAGGCCCACATGCTCCCGAATCCCAGCTTCAGCTCGAACCAGAGATTTCAGTTGCAGTTGGCCGACGAAGAAAAGAGGGTCGTGGGCTAGAGCGTCGACGGAGACCGGTGCAGCAGGTTCCCGAGCCCATTGTTCGACCGAGGCCACGCATGGAGGGTTACTTTAGGCCTCCTGTTATTGCCGAGACATATGGGACACAACCCGTATATTACGAGGCTACTGCGCAGGGGGGGGCATGGGGGCATGGACTACGCCGATTTCAGTACCGAAGCCCAAATGCCTACACCAGGCCCAT
>QARZ01038702.1:0-11627 GCA_013407115.1 Glycine latifolia
TATATGGTCTTGAAGTGCTTGAGTCCTAGCTCTTGTCATTGGTCCTTTGAGGTTCACCAAAGGAAGTGCTTCAAGCTCCCCTTCTAGACCTTTGGCTTGACTTGGACCTCCATCACTTTGCAAAGAGTAACCAAGAAAAATTGCTTCAACAGCTTTAGAACCAAATTTGCCAAGAGAATCTTTACCATTGTTTAATACAAAAGACTTGCAACCAAATGCTCTAAAATGATATATGTTTGGTTTCCTTCCTTTGTATAGTTCATAAGGGGTTTTCTTCAAAATAGGCCTTATGAGAATCCTATTCAAAGTATAACAAACCGTACTTATAACATCAACCCAAAAGTGCTTAGGTAATTTTGTTTCATTTAGAAGTGTTCTTGCACCTTCTTCAAGTGATCTGTTTTTCCTCTCCACAACACCATTTTGTTAAGGTGTTCTTGGAGCTGAAAAATTGTGACTCATTCCAAATTCTTCATGAAACTTTTCCAAGTATTCATTTTGGAATTCACCACCATGATCGCTTCTAATTGAAACAGTATTGCAAGCTTTTTCATTTTGTATCATCTTGGCTAACTTTCTAAATGTTGTGAATACATCACTCTTGGATTTTATGAATAAGTCCATGTGTATCTTGAGTAATCATCTACAATGACAAGCCCATAGAAATTACCTCCCAAGCTCATGGTTCTTGAAGGACCAAATAAATCCATATGAAGCAACTCAAGAGGTCTAGAAGTAGAAACAACATTTTTACTTTGAAAATAATTCTTTGTTTGTTTCCCTCTTTGACAGGCTTCACATATTTTATCCTTCTCAAACTTAAGCTTAGGCAAACCTATTACCAAGTCCTTTCTTACAAGTTTGTTCATATGATGCATATTAATATGACTTGCTCTTCTATGTCATAACCATGTTTCATCAATTTTACTTACAAGGTAGCTAGTGTTATGGATGAATGCATGATCAATGGACAGGACATAAAGGAAAGGTACCCAATTTAGGTTGGGTCCATAGGGGTTAGCTATATTCTTTTTCTTTTGTACCCATACACATTCTCCATTAGGCACATAATATTTTCTAGCATAGCATTTAAAAGATGTATGTCCTTTCTTCATGCAATAGTTACAAGTTACAGCTCTTGATGATCTTTCAAAGTAAGCATTTTGATTAAACTTTGATTTATAAAAGCTCCTTTGATTCTTCTGTTTGGGTGGTATAAATTTGGTTTTACCATAAGATTTTGAACCATATTGTAACCCAAACCAGAAGTATCTCCAGCATATTTTTGCACACTTAACATTTCAGCCAAGTTGTATTTTCCTCTATAAAGCCTTTTCAAAAGATAAACCAAATAGTTATTTTCTGAAAGAAGTAACATATACTTTTCTCCTTGACTTCTTTTGAAAGCATCAAACTCATCTTGTAACAATTTGCATTTTTCTGCCTTAGAAGAGGAAGAGAGACATATACACCCATTGGCCTTGTAACTTGAAAGAAATCTTTCATTTTCTTCTTTCAACTTACAAAGTTCACTTTGCATTTCTGCAAGTTTGGTGATGTGCCATCTTAGATATCCTTTCAACTTATTGTTTGATTTTGCTAGCCTTTGAGCCTCATCATGCATTTCATGGAAAGCATCAACTATATTATCATAATCAGAATTTAACTCAGATTCAGCACTTGAGTAATCATCATCACTCAATGTAGATGTGAAGCACGCATTAGCTTCTTCATTCTCACTTGAAGATTCAGAGGTTGTTGATTCATTGTCTTCCCAAGCAGTACATGCTTTCTTTGGCTTTCCTTCCTTCTTTATCTTTCTCTCACCTTGTTGTTTCATCAAGAAAATTTGACATTCAGATTTGATGTGTCCAGGCTTTGCACATTCAAAACAAGTGTAGTTGGTAGAGGTGTTGTTGTCATTTCTCTTGTTGAACTTTGTGAACTTTCTGTTTTTGTTCCTTCTCATGAATTTGCTGAACTTTTTCACAATTAGATCCATGTTGTCATCTTCATCTTCTTCACTTGAGTCTTCTTCTTTTTCAACTTTAGAAGATGCAGCTTTCAAGGCTATGCTTTTGTGCTCCTTTTCTGCATCTTCTCCATTGGTTAGTTGAGACATTTCAATTTCATACTCAAGTAGCTTACCAAGTAGTGTAGCCATGGACATTTTAGACAAATCTTTGGATTCCTTGATTGCTGTAACTTCTGGTTGCCATGGTCTTGTTAGACACTTCAGAATTTTTATATTCAATTCTTCAGTATCAAATATCTTTCCAAGACTAAGAAGATGGTTGACAATGTGAATGAATCTTGTTTGCAGCTGAGATATGTTTTCAGTATTGCCCATTTTGAACATCTCATATTCATGAATCAAGGCATGCTTCCTTGATCTCCTTACTTCATCTGTTCCTTCATGAGTTACCTCCAACATTTCCCATATTTCTTTTGCGCTTCTGCATCTTACAGTTCTAAAAAATTCATAAGAAGAAAAAGCAGATGTAATCATGTTTTTAGCTTTAAAATCATATTGCACAACTCTTTTTTCAGCATCTGTCATTTCATCCCATTCTTTGGGAATCAATTTATTATCAACAGTTTTCATTGGAACCAAATGACCTTTTTCAATAGCATTCCATGCACTGGGATCATTGGATTGAATAAAGATCTGCATACGACTTTTCCAAAAACTAAAATGCTCACCCTTAAACATTGGTGGACGCTTGAGAGAAGCTTCTTCTCTAAAATTTATTTGAGTAGTATTCATTTTCTTTGAAAAGAAAGTGATCTTGAATAACTTTCAAGAACCAGCTCTTGATACGAATTGAAAAAGACAATGAACACTCTTCAAATAAACCAAGAGGGGGGTGAATTGGTTTAAAATAGGTCTTTAAAAATTTTTTGAAACAATTTGCGGAATTTGATTTATGGATCGTATAACATAAACCTTTTTCAAACCAGAACTTTTCTTTCAACCAAGATCAACCTTGTTATGCATGTAACGACAAAAACCTTTTCTTATTGATTATATCTTGATTACCTAAACACAAGCATTGAGAGATATACAGAATTTGAATAAGAGATACAACAATTTATACTGGTTCACCTCATAAACTTGGAGGCTACATCCAGTGTCTTCCAACCAACATTAGGTTAGAGTTTTCACTAAATCAAAATATCCTTTACAAGTGATTATCTTTATCAACACTAGATAAAGAATCTGAATTCTAAAACCCTATTAGAAAACAAATCACAAAGATCCTGAGAACCCTACTCAAATCTTTCACCTAGAGAACCCTACTCTAGAAAGCTTGACAAAATCAATTTGATTTATCACAACAAAAAATTATTAGAACATCTAAATAAGAGTTTCAAGATAAACACAACCTGTGATCCTTCATGTATGAATGAATGAAATGAATTGAGACTACCACACAATCTAGGTTGTAAGAAATCAAATGCTCAAAATCACTATCTTCACAAAAAACTCAGAAATCTTGATCTTTACAAGATGTGTTTCTCACTTAGAAATCAGTCTCTTGATTCTTAGAAAGCTTTGTGTCTTTTGGGTAAGTCACTCATGTATTTTAAATGATTCGTTCAATCTCTATTTATAGAAAATAGACTCACCAAGCTTTATATAAAACTAATTTAACTGACAATAATCGATTAATCTGCTGGTGTAATCGATTATTTTGCCATATGTAATTGATTAAATTGTTCCTCAACTTTCTGGAAAAAGTTTGTGAACAGAATAATTGATTAATACGCAGTGTAATCGATTAAAGCAGTCTATGTGTATTTGAAACAATGCATAATAATCAATTACGTAATACTGGTAATCGATTAAACCAGTGAAGCTTAAAATATGAGATAGCCTCTGTAATTGATTACAAAGAATGGTAATCGATTATACCAGTCAAGCATGATTTTCATATTGCACTATGTAATCGATTACAAGAAGACTTTAATCGATTAAATTGTTCTTCAAGGCTTTTTCAGATTTAAAATAAAGACATTTAATCGATTAAAATACTATGTAATTGATTAAAGCAATAAGTTTCCATTTTTCCAAAAACTTAGCCATGAGAACTTGAATTCTTGTAAAATCATTTGAGCAGCTTTAGTTCATTAATCAAAAACATGTATGCATGAGGATGAGAATGCAAATGCAATGAAAGATCACAAGGTTATGCACTTGAGCCACTTAGACAAATTACAAATGCCTTCAAAATTGATTGGGCATGTAAAAAGCAAAAACTTCAAGTCATCCTTGCTTCAATCTTCTTGCAGCTTCGTTTAAATCCAATAGATAATACAAATAAATGATTTTTTTATATGTCTAGATAAATGTAATTATGTTTTAGGTAAATTTTTAAGTGGGATTGTTGTGGTATTTTTTGAAAACAGTATGAACACACACAATAACCAAGAGGGGGTGAATTGGTTTAAACTTGGTCTTTAAAAATTCTTTTAAACAATCAGAGTAGTAAGCATCGTATCACAAAAGCACCCTTTGAAATCTTTCAGTTAATTAAATACCAATAATCAAAGAAAGCAATAGCTGAAAACATATTTTTGTTGATTCTGAAAAGATTATCCAAATGAGTGACAATTAATGATAACAAGAAGAGATAAAGAAGAGTTATTCAACACCAAGAATTATACTAGTTCACTTCTCACCTTTGAGAAGCTACATCCAGTTTCTTCTAACAACTTAGTTAGAGTTCCACTACTCACAATAATCTATTCTTACAAGCTTATAGTATCACCCTTAATCAAACCTAGATTAATGTTGCGAAATTGGCAAGTGTACCATTCGTTTCAAGTAATAAAGTGTGTAAGTAAAGTATCATCTCCACAGGGATTGAATGCAATCTTACCGTAACTTATGATCTTAGAAATTGGAAGACAAATAATAAGTTTGAAGGGAATATGGTTGTATTTTGCGAATGACGTAAATCAAATAAATGACAAAAAAATTAACGAGAATTCAAAAACGAATTTTAAATTAATTATTATACAGTGATGAGAAATAATTGTGGCCAGAGCACAATCCCCTTTGTTCCCTACCTTCTTTACTTGGATTGGTTATTAATTTCAGTTACTTCTAATTGTTCAGAGAATGTATTTCCAGATAATTAGTTAAATCCTAATCCCTTAGTAATTTAACCCTTTAACCCAATTAGAAATCCTAATTCCTTAGCAATTCCCTGTCAAGCTAAGCATTAAGAGAATACATCATATAAATTCTGCAATCATACATCCCTATCCCTAGGAAATATAATAACTGTTATTTTACTGCTTTCAAAAATTAGCGTTTCAATATCCCTATTGTAAACTCTAACCCTCAGAACTTTACTAGAATGGCCAAAACTAATAAAGAATAATCCAATGAAGAACAAAGTAAAATAAAACAATTATCAGAATTTCATATTAATACCAATCAAGTTATAGAGGAGTTCACATTGGTTCTGGCTCTAACCACAATAAAAGAAGTTTAGCCAAACATACTCATATCTAACCTCAAGAAATACAAAGACAGTAGAAGCATTACAAGTTCTCAATCTTCCTTCAATCTCTGGCTTGTATCTTTTCTCTACCTTCTCCCCTACGTTTCTGTCTCCTTTTCTGTACCAAAAGTGCCTCCTTTTGTTCTCTCCCACGTTGTTATACTTAATTCGGGTAACAAAACCTTTTTTCCCAGCTAATTCAGTGCCAAATCATTTAAAATAGGAAACAACGTAATTGTGGCGCTACCAACGCGGCTTCCCACGCTGATCGCATGGGATGTTCGAACTGAATACTCTGCCCTGGAAGTCTAGCGCTACTAGCGCGGGGGCTGGCGCAGATGGCGCGGCTTGTTCAAATTGAGGGGTTGATCTTGATAATCTGGCGCTACTCGCGTGGGTAACCACGCTGATAGTGTAGCTTGTTCGAAATGAAGAGTTGGCCTTAGCAGTATGGCGCTACTAGCGTGGGCTGTTCGAAAGCACAAGCTGCTTCTTTTGGCTTCTTTTCCTCTCTTGTTGGTTCCTAATTAACAAAAATAATATTAAATGAGATAATAAACAAAAAAATGAATAAATTAACTAATTCTATCCTATATTATTAATTATTGAATGAATACTTGCTCAATTAACCCTAAAAAACTAATATATGCTAGCAGCATATCCAATAATTCCCAGATTTAGATATTGTTGTCCTCAACAATAAACAGAATTTCAAGCTAGAAAACAAGGATCAACAATCAAAGAGAACATCACATTTAACAATCCTAGAATCACAATGCTGAGTACAATCGATTTCCGCATCAAAATCTCAACAACACTTTTCAATTCCATTAACTGTAAGAGTTTCACTTGAGTACTCCTCACCAAGATGTATGTAATTCACTCAACACTCAAGTGTATAAGGGTTATTATAATCACTCAATCCAACACAGTTATAGCACTACCATAAGCTTGATCATATTCTCAAGTTCTTGAAGATAAGAAACATAAATGCATGCATAACTGATCAAAAGGTCTTTATAAGGTTGTAACTTGGCCTGGCTTAGGGGTAGGAAGATTTCTGGATAGTAGCTAAGTTAAGATTGGATTTAGATAGAAATTCCCCAAGTCCACTCAGACAAGATATAACTTATTCACTCTCATCTCTTAAAGATGAGATGCATTTAGATCCACCAGCTGGTATTTCAGACTTGTTATTTCCCAACTGAATTATTCACTAGATTTGGTTTTTGCCAGATCTGTTCTGTTGGCACTTTAACTCCCAACCATAATTATCTTCTTGGGTAACTTTGTCTTTCCTCTTACCCTTTCTTTTCTTTCCTCTGGGCATTCATCTTTCTGTTTTCCAATATCTAGTGGTCTTGGTTCTAATTCTTTCTTCCTCCAATCTCAAATAGGGTAGTCAAGGTATATGTTCTAAATGTCAGGTATATGAATGAAAAAGGTTTAGGCTCAAATGGGTAGCAATGGAAAAAAATGAAGGTAAGTCAATTTGGCCCTAGCTTCAAAGAATAAACTGTCTTAATCATATCAGAATATACATGTATCCAGAGAAATAGAGCAAGTTCTAGAGTACTATCAAAGTGAGGTCTCTCATTCAAAAATAATTCTGTATAGGCTCAATCCTCACAAGCTATTGTCTCAAGCTAGACTCTGTTAACTTCATATCAAGCATCATTTCTTATTTCAAAATGAACATCAACATATCAACAATCACAATTCCAATCATGTTTCATGTAATCCATGCCATATTTCATCTCACTCATGCTTCCTGACAGAAATATCCAATTGATCACTGATTTCAACAATTCTAATTCTGAGATGTATAAAATATACTTCTAACACCTTATTCAACAATTAACTAAAATTAAACTAAAGACTAAAATTTAAAACAACTAAAACTTAACAATTAAAGACACTAAAACAAAATTTTTTGTTAGACATCCTTTGTCTCTTGAGTGTGATTCTTCAATTAATGCGTATGCGCCCCATTCCCAGATTTAGAAAATTGCTGTCCCCAGCAACAACTAAAAAAAAGGATTATGCGCTACTAGAATACTCAATCACGTATGCATTATTTGAGAAATTACAACCAACGAAACATTAATCCAAACAGAACATACTCACAATCAAATTAATCATAGAACAACTACGACAAATTCATCAAGCATTCAAATGTTTAATTGCAGTAATGTAAAGGTACTGAAACTTAAAAACAAGAAAAATAAAATCAAAAACAAGAAAAACTAAGTGTCATGTCTATCACTCCTACTCCTCTCCCTCCATTGTCTCATCCTCAGCAGCCTGAGATGTATCAGGATGGTCTGCTGCTGGCTTTGTAGCACTGGAGGGTCCTGGAGGAGTAAGAACTGGTGGTGTCGGTGATCTGTGTCCAATTGGCGGCTGAGGAGATGGTGGTGCACGCAGATCCTGAGGCTGGTATGGTATGTAATCAACACTCTGATGTCGACAGAGGTCCTCCAGTAGCCTGGTATGATATTCCTACTGAGTCTGAATGAAAATGTAGCTGGGGGAGTCCTCATAGACCAGCTCATGTCTGGGTGTCCTCCGTGTGGAAGAAGAAGATGAGGTATGCTGTGGTGGAAGTGGGGCAGGTGCCTGTGGCTGGGGATCTTCAAGATCGGGCACTCCACGCGGACTCCTAGCAGCGAGCTCCTCTGGAGATAACTTAGAAGCTCTGATCAACTGCTCCTCCGTGGCGCTCTCCATCGCATCTAAATATGTCTTCTAGCTCATGACGGAAGCGATCCAAACATCCATCGGCTCCTCGTCAAGGATCTCTACACCAACTTGTTAGTATATAGATGTCCTAGAGACAATCTTTTCATTAGATTAGAACGTACATGTACTTTTCATATTGTCATGAATAAATTATAAGCACTCTTTATCTTGTTTCATATTCTGTCTCGATATCATTATTAATATATGAGTAACTGGATAAAACCCTTGGAATAAAATAGGTATCTCTTGAGTATCAGTGATGGGATCACGATCATGAGGATTCAAGGATACCAGATGTCTACTCCTAAATTTTAAGTTCCTAGTCTAGAGACACTGAGAATGGGGATCAGTGATTTCGGGTAAGACTAGCACGGCTTAACTACTTGTATGCAGATACAAGGTAAAGACCTCATGAGCTATGTAACACCCCAATATTTCTATATTCATGGTATGATTTATAATATTTTAAACCAATTAGTAATATGTGCTTAAAGGAGTTTTGTAGAATAGGAATTAGTAAAATTACAAAGATGTAGGCAGAATAAAGATTATATCACCTTTTCATAAAATATAAATTACAAGAATACCCTTAGGGTAACAATTACCCAAGTGCCCTTGAACAATTTTAGAAATGACCAATATGTCCTTAGGGTCAAAATGACCATTTTGCCCTTAGACATTTTTGGAAATGACCAATGGGTCCTAGATATTTTAGTAAGATATTTTAGGGTGGAATGACCTAAATACCCTTGGACAAATTGGACAACTACCATCACGTCCTGAGGGTGGTAAATGACCAAAATACCCTTTAGGTCAAAACTGCCCAGATAACTTTAGAAATTTATGGGAACATCAGTATTGGATAAAATACTTTTAGATAATAAATTATCAGCAAGATTGAGGGCAGAGGACCCTAAAATAGAATTTCTACGAATTTCGGAAGATAGGTTGAAAAGAGCTCGGTCTAGGCTAGCTTAGAAAACCACAGGATAAGGAGAGATACAACCTATGGAATTTTCTCTTAATTATAAGAGGAATAGACTTCTTCAATAAGCTAGTTTAGTAATTTTAATAAATCAAGGCAAAATGAACACATGGATGTTTAAGAGGCTTGAAAACTTGCCATTGGTCCACTTGTTTCCTTAGGAAAAACACGTGGGAAGTTATAAGCATTATTTCAAAGATCCCAACGGTCAAAAGTTAGATAGATGGGATAGGAGTATACCTGTAAAAATTCAAGAAGATCCAACGGTTAATGAACCTATAATTATTATTTTACAGAAACGGTTTTTTTTAGAAATAAGTAAAACACAAAAATCTTTAAATGTTGGTTACTACTTGAAAATGGAAGAAAAGTGGTAAAACTTTCCTAGAAGCTGGCCATCCCACGTGCATAACACTAGAGAAGATAAGAATTGTTGAGAAGAATCAAGAAACTAAGACACTTGGAAGGAACAAAGTGCTTAGCCAATGAAATAAAGCCTAATGGAAAGTTAACTTAGGAAGATATTTGCACCAATAAATGCTCTAGAAACTAAAAATAAGCTCAGCCAAAGGGAGGTATACGTGCACTTGAGGAGGCAAAGGAAGTAGAAAAGCCTAGAAAATATACACTTGGAAGCAAACTACTTTGTAGCCAATAAAAGCTAACCAAGTGGAAAGTAATGCAAGATTTTTAAAACAAAAGAATCTTGGTAAGGAGGTAGACGTGCAATTAACTTTCAATAGCATTTAGGGAAGCAATTATATATACATAAAATTAGAAGCAACCGTGCACATGTAGTCCCTAAGCCTTACTCCAAAATCAAAATATTTTCAAAGCAAAATCAAGGGAGCATAGCCGTGCAAATACCAAACAAAAGCTTTTCCTTCTATTCTTTCACCTTTTACCAAGAACAAAACCAAGACCTTTCACCCCAATTCCCACGTGAAGAAGCACTAGGAGCAAGGCTGTCCAAGAACTTAAAGAAGGCTATCCAAAGCTTTAGGAAGGCAAGGTATGGGAAGTATTTTAATAAACATGAATTAGATTGTTGATTAGGTTAATTTAACATGTAATCCTCTAGGATTTAAGCCATGTTCTTTCTTGTTTAAAAGAAATAAAATTAGCATGTCATATGTTTGTTGAAAATCCTAAATGAACTAGACTAACTTATAGATTGTAACTTGAACATTTAATTAGTTTAGAATGAAAGAAGATTAACTAATATAATTCTGGTTAATTAATAGGATTAATTTTATTTTGTGATAGTTATAATTAATTATTTAATGGGGTAAAAGTGCTAGTTTAATATGGCTGTATAATATTTTACTGCTGTATTTTGGTTGCTGTATCTAATAATTGATGAGGCTGTATGTTGCTGTAAAGTAATTCTGTAATTTAGTAATTGTTGTATGTTAATTTATTTTGCTGTTATATATTGCTATAATGTTAATTTAAGGGTGCTGTAGGTTAATTTATTACGTTGCTGAGAATTGTTTTAATAAAGTTGTATGCTATTGCTGTATTTATTTAAGTGGTATGTTGCTGCTGTACATTTTATTATGTTACTGAATAATTAGTTGCTGTATTTTTAATTCAATTACTGTATGTTAAGTAGTGTGATATATTTTATTTGAAAGCTGTTACTATTCTAATAAGTTGCTGTATGCTGTATGTATTTTATGATATTGTACCTATTTAGGTTGTTTGGTTGCTGTCTACTAATTTATTTATAGCTGTATGTTGTTATTTAATTTGTTTAGGGTGCTAGAAATTTTATTTGGATGGTGGTTGATTTATTTGGTGGCTGGGATTAATAGTAGATTGCTGTATTTACATTGAATTAATTCATAAGTTGCTGTTTGCATAAAATTAGTTGCTGACTGTTTTTATTTGCTGTCTGTACAACAATAATTGCTGTATGCTATGTATTTATGTTGCTATATGATATTTTAACATTTAATGATGAGTGAACATTTAATAATGAGTGATGATGAAGATTCTATGCTTCTTTTTATTAAGAATAAAGTCATGAATACAAGATTAAGATTCATGTTGAAGATTGTTTCCTTAGTAGTTGTGGGCACTTATACCGTTGATATTGATGGATGAGAAAAAATTTCTATAAGTGCCAAGTTGTGAGAATTTGAGAAATAATGTAATGGTAAAGAGAAATTGAAAGTAAAATGAAACCATTACATGCATCATTACATTTGATTATACCCCTCAGAGTGGAGGGAGGTTTCACTAGAGTGGGTGAAACTTTGGTACCTTATTACCCCTCAGAGTGGAGGGAGGTTCCACTAGAGTGGGTGGAACTATTTGATTATACCCCTCAGAGTGGAGGGAGGTTTCACTAGAGTGGGTGAAACTATTTGAATTATGGTACC
>QARZ01038702.1:11727-31650 GCA_013407115.1 Glycine latifolia
ATTATCATGATGCATGACTGAGATCTCAGTCATGCATCATGATAATAAAGAAAGCATGCATCATTCATCAGGCATCTGTCTTATAATTAATATTTAGTTTTGATTATTTATCTAGTTTTACTAATTGGTCTTATAATTATTTGGTTTGATTATTTATCTGTTTCTATCAATTATTTAATTCTGTTTATTAAAATACTTACCCATATTTTGTGTCTGTGGTTTGACACCTGTGATGACCCCAATCTATTTGGGTGAGCAGAAGAACAGTAAGCTGAGGAAAGCCTTAAGGAAGGAGTTGGATGACTGCTTTATTTGTGATTTTCTGTTTATTTGTATTTGATGCTACGCTGTGCTGTCTGTATCTTATGTTGTAACAGACTATTTGGAACTGTGTTGTACTTGGACTGTTAACAATATATGTTAAGGAATTTTATTTGCATGATCCGTGGTGAGGAAAATCGTTTATATTACTGACAACTCTTCGATTTAGCAAGCAAAGCGAAAAGAATTTTGTGAAAATTCATAACTAATTTAATTCTAATACAAAGTGGACACAATATTTTATCTAAAATAAACTAAGCACGAGAGAGTAAAGAGAGGCGTTACAAGCTACAGACATGGAGATGTCTTAGCTAAAGTCGTGGGTCGACCTATAAGGGTATAGCTCGCACTGAACGGACCCACAAAGAGACTCTATGAGGAAATCTCACAGATAGTATCATTAGAGTAGTCTTTTATTATTTGGGTGTGTCTTTTCTTAGACCAGAAGTTTTCACCTAGACTGTGTTCTAGAAGACATGCTTTGATTGTATACCTCGTCTACCTAAAACATGGAGACACATAGGTATACTTTTGGGCATGTTCTGAAAGAACACGAGTCTAAGATGACTAGCTGAAAGAATTCATCAAATCTCTGTGAGAGATTAGGTTATTGTAAACCGGAGAAATCGAGATGACATTTACGGGAATCGGGAATCTATGCATAGTAAAAGAAATCATGAGATGATTTGCCTTTAGAGTCAGTAAAATTGGAGACTCCCTATTTCGTATTAAAGCTTACCCTAGACCGCAAGGGCTGATACGTTTCCTTACCCTAGGTTTTATGGGAAGGTAACCGAGATGAAAGGAAATACATACGGAAACCAAATAGATATAATAGGATGATCTTGTCATTTACCTAACTAGTTCTGGGGCAACAAAGCATTGCTAGTGCTGTGTTGTCATTAAATGAGTAGTGGCCTTGTTGGGCCCAAACTCATTTATGTCAGTAGCTATGTTGGGCCTAATGGGTCACACACTAACACTTTATTGTCATGACATTATAGCATTAAAGGTTTTGGGCCTAATAATGGTTGTTGGCCCAAGAAAGAGTTTGGATACTTATCTTAAAGAGAGAGGGGCGCATGAATGGAGTTAATGGGCTTGGATAGTCCAAGACATTATTAATTAATTTAAATAGTTAAATTAATTATCTAATATTTAAATTTGATAATTTAAATTTTGAATTTAAATATGAATTAACTATAGTAGTTAGTTTCATATCAAAAGGAGAAGATAAGAGCTAGATTTGAATTTGAATTCAACTAGAATCTTATCATGATCATGTCCTAGATTTTAGGAAGAATTTTGAGGGCCGATTATGGGCTTATACACGGCTGATATATGATTATCTTTTGGCAAAATTAAATCCCAAGTAATTGACTTGGTCTTAGGAAGATAAGATAGGAGGTTGTTGGAAATTTTGAAATGCAACAACTCTATCTTATCTTCACGTGTGAGATGCTTCATGATCAGATTTTTTGGTTAAAAATCTGACTCAAACTCTTCTATAAAGTGTGCTATTGTGATCATAGTTCTCTAATACTTTGAGAGGAAAAACCCTAATCTACTTTCCTCTATTTTCACGTGCCCCTTTGTGTGAGTGTTGGCTGAAAATTTAGCCACCAATATCATCTATTGGTGAGCCTTTTAGATAAGTAAAAACACTTTAAAACATAACCTTCTTCCTCTCCATTGGTGTGCTTAGCCTGCCTCCTTTGGTGTTTGTTGGTAGCCTTCAAGAAGTGTTCTTGAGTCTTGACAAGAAGTGGTGTGGATCAATATTAGAGGGCTTGTATCTTCAAGCCTATCCTTGATCATCAAATTTCGAATATAAACAAGGTAACATCAATGTCCTAAAGAATGATTCTAATGTGGTATGTGTGTTTCCGCTTTAAAAATTTTGTTTTTCTCACATGCCTTTGGGCTTCAAGGCCCTTTTCTTTCAAGTGGTATCAGAGCTAGGTTGCTTTACTATCGACGGGTGATGATACCTTGTTTGATATAATATGTTGTTTGTAATATGATTATGCTTCACATATATCTTTATGTGTTCATGGTTTTGTTTCTTTATGATTCTTTGTGAAAGATTTCAAATGAAACATCTTTTAAGAAAGGAATATGATTCAGCCATGATATGTATATTTAAATGCATTGTTTTTCTCCATAATTTTGTTTTCAAAATATATTCTATGCATGCCGTAGTCACATCAATAAAAATTAGGGTTCTTAATTTTGTTCATTTTGATCTTGTTATTTTTGTTATAATGAATTGTTCATGAGCATAGCATAATATTTTTGTGACAAAATTTCTCATACAAGTCTAAGTATATAAATGGTTGATTGTATGGTTTAATTTTGTGTTCTTTGAGAAAGAATCAATAAAAAAAATTTGAATTATGTATTTGGATGCATATTTCGACCATTTGAGAAATAATAATATTGTGTGCTTGTTAGTTGTCTAACTTTAAAGTGCAGATATGGAAGGGGATGGTCATGGTGCCCGAATTTAAATGTTTTAAATTTGAATTCAAATTTTGTTTTAGTTTAAATTGGAGTTGTAATTTTGAATTTTATATTTTTTGTATTCTTTTGTTCCTCCAAAGATGTATTGGAGTTTCTTTAATTATTTTGTAATTAGAAAAATTAGGCTAGTGGCGTTTAGGCATAGAAGATTTCATGATGGAGCTGCGGCCTAGGAGCAAGAAGAAAGAATGCACGAGCACCATGACTATCTCATATAAAATCTGTTTTATATGCTTGTATGTTTTGTTATGCATGTCCAAAAGCGACTAGTGTAATCCGATAGATGTTTGACATAGGATACGACTAGCATGATAATAGTACTTACACGTTTGATGAGACCCATTAAAATAAAAGAAACCCTTAAAAGGAATCAATTATTAAGCACATGATTACCTCCCACCACAAATGCCACTCGAAATTCCTCTACATGGTGGTGCGCCACAACTCAGTTGGGACCCACTGTTTCGTTGAATAAGAGCAGTATTAGAAGTGTGAGACACTTAAGGTGTTGGTTAGTGCTTAACTGAATGCATGAGTTGCAGGCTCAGCCTGGCTTATGTATTTCGGGTAATAATGCCAGGTTGGTTGCATGAGATGTACCACTAAGTGACAAGGAGTTGTCAACCTGATGCTAAGAGAAGGTATGAGATACTGTTGATAAGGATCAACCCATTATTTAGTTTAATTTTGCAGTCTTAGACAAAGATTAAAATAAATAATCGTACTCTTAATCCCACTAAGGTAATTTTAAGATAAAATAACCTTAAGTCAAAATAACAAGGGTAATTGACTTAGATAAAATAGTGGGAGGGGCATGTTATTTAAAGTCTTTAATAATTTGTTCTTATTTCATGACAATATATTGATTAGTTTATCTTTACATCTTCTCAGTTAATAGTATGACTAATCAACTGTCACTGCGCTCTATTCTCGATACGAACAAACTGAACGGTTCAAATTTTACGGACTGGTATCAGAACCTGAGAATTGTTCTTAGGGCCGAGAAAATCGCTTATGTCCTAGAAGGTAATTTACCCATAGCTCCTAAGGAAGGGGAAGCTGATTATGAGTTCTACGATATGGAAGCTCATAATTAGCACATGAATGACAATACAATGGCAGTATGCATCATGTTGGCATCCATGTCGCCTGAGCTACAAAAGCAGCATGAGCATATGGATGCTCCTTGATATGCTCCTAGCATATAAGGTTTTCCTGAGCTTTTTAGAGCAAGAATTGAGCATTAAACATGGATAATCACCCTCTTTGTGCATGATTTGAGCTAATGTGATGAATTGCCAGGATAACAATCAAAGATACCAAGATCAAGCAGAAATCAGAAGAAAAGAATAAGCTTGGAAGAACACATCTGGCGCCACAAGCGCCATCATCCGCGCCAGAGGCGCCATATTCCCTGGAACTCAGCGCTTGGAGTGCCAGATTGGCGCCAAACTCTCTGTCAGCCAGCGCCTAGGGCGCCATGTTCACGCCAGGAGCGCCAGTCCTTCTGGATGTTGGCGCCAATAGTGCCAGACCTGTGCCAAGGGCGCCATAGGTTGACAGAAGCAGCATTTTAAGGGCAAAACATAGACTTCACAAGCTAGGTTATAAATACCTGGACCTCAGCATTCAATGCATGACTTCTTGGAGGGAAATAGCACAAAATAGCTTTTAGAAAGCTTGGGTGCCTTTGCTAGGGTTTAAGGAAGTTGGAGGCTCAAGTGGAGATTCCTCTCCATCTTCTTCTTCCTTGCTTCAGCTAGGTATGCCATTTTGTTTTGTAACACAGCCACCCACAATGAGGTTTGGCTAGTTTTATATTGTAGTTAGGGCCAAGCACTGAATGTAACCTCTTTTGGATTGTATTGGATGCTATTCTTCATTTATATCAAGTTATTTCACTTTACTTTGATTCTTGCATGTTTCTATCTCTCTGGAACTGATCACTCTAGTTAGGTACTAAGAGCTGGGGTTCACAATAGGAATATTGGGGCCTTATGCTTGGACTTGGGTAAAGTGACAAGTCTTACATTAACTAGGGATATGAGTGTACGCTTGCAGCCATTTAATGCATCATTTAATGCTTGACCTAACTAATATCACTAAGGAATTAGGGTATTAAAGTGGGTTAAAGGGTTAATATCACTACGGGATTAGGGCTTAGCTATTAGTGTATGAAGATGCATGTTTGAGTGACTTGAGATGGATGAATGTAGTAGACAATACATGTAAGAAGGTAGGAAGCATTTAGTGTGGGTTGCCCTAGCTACATTACTTCGAATATCGTTATAACCCTATTTACTTGTTGATAATAGTTAATGCTCATAATTAGGTTTAATTTCATTATTACACACACACAACAACAACTTCTCGTAAATATTTGTTATCCAACCTATTGATATTAATTATAATTTAATCGGTCAAACAATCCTCGTGGGAACGATATCTTTCTTATCATTATATTACTTGGAACGATCGGTATACTTGCCGAATCCGCAACAAGTTTTTGGCGCCGTTGCCGGGGATTGTTTTAGCCAATTTTATTATAAGTTTTTATCTTTAAGGTTGGATTTATTTTGTTACTAACCTACTTCCAGAGTTTATGCGAGGTACCGCTGATTCCGTGAATTTACAGTTTGATCCTGAGATCGAAAGGACTCTTAGTAGGAACCGGAAGTTAGCGAGACAAAGGAAGGAAGCAGAAGTATCTAGTTCTAGACAACAAGAAGAAGAATCAGAAGAAGAACTAGATATGGCTGGGAGGAATGAAGAGCAGCCAAGGCCTGAGGATGAACTCATGGAGGACATCCTTGCTCTTTTGTTCGTCCGACCTGTATCTAGCATAGTCAGACCACCCATACAAGCTAACAACGTCGACATCCACCCTTCTTTGATAAGTTTGGTGGAACGGAGTCAATTCGGTGGGGAGGATGATGAGGATCCTCATGACTTTGCAGATAGATTTATGATGATTTGTGATACCATCCGCCATCATGGAGTGTCCGATGATGCTATTAGATTGCGGCTCTTTCCTTTTGCCTTGAAAGGGAAAGCTCTCAAGTGGTTGGGCCGTCAAGCTTCAAACAGTATAACCACTTGGGATGACTTGATGGCGAAGTTCTTTGCTCAGTATTTCTCCATGGAAAAGTATAACCGCTTGGTGAATGAGATCACCAATTTCACTCAGCTCCAAGGAGAAACATTATGTGCTGCATGGAACAGGTTCCAAGAGCTCATCCGGCGATGTCCTCAATATGAAATGCCAGTAGGGAAGAAGGTGCGCATCTTCTTCAATGGGTTGTCACCTGAATCCAAGCTGGTAGTAAACGGAGCAGTCGGAGGTTCCATAAGATCAAAGACCGCAGCCCAAACTCATGATTTGATCGACTCTTTGGCTCGTACCAAAAATGAGAGTGTTGTAACTCAGCCTAAGAGGGAGGTCATTCATTTGGGCAGCAGTGATGCCATGTTGGCAAAGCAGAAACTTCTATCATAGCAGCTAGCTATCCTCAATGCTAAAATTGACAAGCTTGAGATCTCAAAAGCTCAAGCTTCTTCAATTAAGGCAGGCGTGGTTGCATGTGAATATTGCCAAGGGGACCATGAGTCCAATGTTTGTCCAACCTTGGTGGGGGCTGATCCAATTCAGGTAAATGGAGTATGGTATGATCAGAGACCTCCACAAGGTTATCAACGGAATTACAATCAATCTTCTGGGAGTGGTAGTTATCCAAGAAGGCCACAAGGAGATGGGTTGGATTATAAGTCTAACCACTACTTGCAACCACCTCCCCTCCCTCCCAAAGAGCCATCAGAGTTAGAGAAAGCTATGTTGCAGCTGACCAAAACTACTAATGATCATATCCAGAACACTGATGCCTTTATGAATGAGACTAGGTCTCATTTGAAGAACCAAGGAGCATCCATCAGGAATTTAGAGACTCAAATTGGCCAGATTTCGAAGCAACTAGCTGAGAGACCACCTGGTCACTTCCCTAGTGATACCGTGGTAAATCCTAGGGAACATGCTAAAGCCATCACCACTAGAAGCGGACTTGTTCTTGCTCCTAAGGAGAAGGATAAAGTGGTGCCCAGAGAGAAGGAGAAAGAGATCCCCACAGATGCTGCAAAGTTTGAAGAAGGTGAACCATCTAGCAGCTCATGGGAGAAAGAGAAAGGGAAGGAGAAGGAAAAAGTCTCTCCTGAACCTAAGCAGCCTATGGATTTTTCCAGATTTGAGAAACCTCCTTATCCCTTGAAGACCAAGCAGAAGGCTCAGCAGCAACAATTTGCTAAGTTTTTAGAGATGTTCAAAAAGCTACATGTGAATATCCCATTTGCTGAAGCCTTAGCAAACATGCCCAACTATGCAAAGTTCATGAAAGAAATTCTATCAAAGAAGCACAAGCTCCAAGAATGTGACACCGTAGTTCTTATAGAGGAGTGTAGTGCCATCATACAGAGGAAGATGCCTCCCAAGCTCAGAGATCCTGGAAGCTTTAACATTCCAATTGCTATTGGGAATGTCAATGTAGGGAGAGCTCTTTGTGATCTTGGTGCTAGTATTAACTTAATGCCTTTGACAGTATGCAAGTCCTTGGGCATTTCTGAACTCAAACCCACCATGGTATCTCTTCAATTAGCCGATAGATCGTTGAGAAAGCCAAGTGGAGTTTTGGAGGATGTTCTTGTCAAAGTTGACAAGTTTATTTTTCCAGCTGACTTCATAGTGCTGGACATGGCTAAAGAGAGTGAGATACCTCTCTTGTTGGGTAAACCATTCCTAGCCACAGCCCGTGCTTTGATTGATGTGGAGAAAGGAAAGCTGGAGCTAAGGATGGATGAAGAGTCTGTGGTCTTTAATGTCTTTGATGTGATGAAGAATCCATTTGACAAGGATGATTGCTTCAGAATAGATGTGATTGATGAATGTATTCAATATGAAGAAGCCCTGGTTCACGAAGAAGAGGAAGACACAAAGATCCCCAATTCAAGCATGCCACAAGAGGTAGTGGTGGAAGATATATAAGTACTTGAGAAGAAGGCAACTGACATTGTTGTTGGTGCCCCCAAAGTAACGTTAAAAGAGTTGCCTGAATCTCTTAAAGATGTATCTTTGGGAGAAGAAGAAACCTATCCGATCATTATCAATATATCTGGAGATGAGGAAGACAAGCTCTTGAAGGTGTTGAAAGAGCACAAGACAGCCATTGGTTGGTCTATCTCAGATTTGAAGGGTATTAATCCTTCATTTTGCAACCATAAGATTCTAATGGAGGATGATGTGAAGCCCGTGAGACAACCACTAAGAAGACTTAATCCTATCAGGAAGGAGTTTACATCAGGCCAACAGGTATTATTGTACAACTCGCACTTGCGGTTGTTCCCAAGTAAACTCAAATCTAGATGGTTTGGACCATTCGTGGTTATGAAGGTTTTCCCTTATGGAACTATAGAAATATCTCCTCTTGACACCAGCAGACCTTTCAAGGTCAATGGATGGCGGCTGAAGACATACTTTGGTGGTGAATTTGATAGGGATGCTGTGGCAATCCCTTTGAGCTTCCCTAATCCTTAGAGGATTAACCGTCAGGCTCGTGAAGTTAAACAAGCGCTTATTGAGAGGCAACTCAATTGTGTGTTAGTGATAGGTTTAATCTGTTTTTAGGATAGAGTAGACCAGTAGCTATGCATTATAGTCGTTAGCTCCTCATATTTAATTACCTTCATTCCTTTAGTGTTTATTGCGGTTATTTTGATGTTTTTCATTTACGCATAGCAATCTAGTTCCCTTTTTGCATGATTGTGTAAACATCTTAGTGTTTGGGGCTTTTACAACAATTCCTGCAACTATGTGCCTGCGTGAAGAATGTGGCGCCTGGAGCGCCAACTTGGCGCCAAAAGCGCCAATCATTCTGGAGTCTGGCACTGTAAGCGTGGACCTGGCGCCAAGAGCGCCATTTATGCTGGACTGCCATGCCCGGAGTGCCACCTTGGCGCCACTAGCGCTGGCTGGGTTTTGATTTTAAGCATGGCGCTATCAGCACCAACTTCACTGGAATTCCACGCCTATGGCGTGATATTGGCGCCTTCAGCGCCATGGTTACTGGGGTTCCACGCTGATGGTGCGGATGTGGCGCCATCAGCGCCACACTTACGGCACTGTTTTAATTTTCTTAAAAATCCGAATTTTGCATCATTTCCCATATTCCTTCCTTCCCCAGACACTCTGACTCTCTACAACTCTTCTCCTTCCCCACGACCTTCATTCCAATAACCTTTCTACTCCTCCTCTTTCTTTCTTCCCTCTACCCTAATCTCATTTCCTTCGTCCTCACCAAAGCTGTACGCGTGTTGTGGGTCTCCTCTGCATTTTCCCTCAGCCCCTGTATTCATATCAATTCTGACATGGCTCGGGACAAGGTATGTTCTAATTTCCAGTCTACTTTGAGATGCTTGAGACCAAGTCATTGCTGGCTTAGGGTGAGGAAAAAGGGTTTTTGAATATCATAATGAAATTGCATGCTTGGAGATGGGTGAGTGGTAGGGTACTTCCTTTCTGGTCACCCATTTGCACAACAATGGATTCCATTTGCTGCTATGCATGTTTTTAATGTTGTTGCATTTCCTTGCTGTGCTTGTGAATTTGGGATGCTGGTGCTTACATAGAAGGGCATTTTGGTTGCTTAAATTAAGTTCTGGTGCTATACCAAATCTTGCTCACTTATGATTCTACCTTTTTGTCCATGTTCTTCAAACTCATATACTAATTAATCCCCATTCATCCTTCATCAATAGCTTGCTATGAAATTGTTAAGTATGGACTTGTGTTGAAACCAAGCTTAGTGTTTTGAACTTTTAATGGTGATTGCATGTTGTAAACAGAGCTGAGTTCTTGGATCCCTTGCACTTGCATGAATTTTGAAACCATTAAGCATATCAGTGTTCATAGTTGTGGTAATATGGTTTCCAATAAATCTGGGAATTGTGCTCAAGTGTGTGTTTTACCTTTGCCAATGTCTCTTTCAACTGCACCTGTTTGCCTACATTATTTTCTGGGTCATTAGCTGACTGTGCAAATGCTCATGACAAAATTCTGTTGAAAACAAGTCTAGGGCCATGAGTTTTAATGTTGAGTATTACTTGTAGACGTAGATGGTTTGCTGTGACCTTGCAATGGAATGAATGTTGAAATCACCAACAATAATTGTAAATATCATTTTGGACGTTTTGGGCTAAACATATATGTGAACTGTTTTCTGTGGGTGTGCCTGTAATGTTGAGGTTGTCTATCAATAATTGCTTTATACTGTGAATCTGTTTTGCTAGCCTTAACACTGGTGTGAGCATTGTTGAAATTGAGTTTAAGATATTTTGGTTAACGATGTGATTGATTAGTGGGGATCTGTGCACTTACTTGTCTAATATTAGCTGTTTGGACCCATATCTCGAACTTAAATTCTTGTTCTTCAGTCAATTTAGTTCCTTGCTTGTGGTTTCATAGTTGATATCAATTATTATCCACCACATGGTATCAACCAAATCTGGGAATCGTGGAGTATCAATGCATATACCATAATTTTGTTTTGAAAAAGCCTAATGAATCATATGTGGTGCTTTGAATTTTCTGACATTTCAGGGGAAACAGGTCGACAAGGGCAAGAAGAAGGCTATAGCTAGTTCCAGTAGCAAACGCCCTAGCACCATCACTTTTGGTGAAGTTCGGTTCCTCTCCTTAGAACATCAAGAGAGATTTTACAAATGGTATCTGCCTAAGAAGTTCATCCTAGAAAAGCGTATTCAATTGGATGAATTCGATGATGATTCTCCTATCTTGAAGGTAGCCCTTAGAAGTAGCTGGGAGAAGTTAGTCACCTTCACTGAGCCCAGTTCCAGCTCAATCCTAAAGGAATTTCTCGCCAATGTGGACGGAGACAATGTGCAGGAGACTCGAGTCAGCTGGGTGCGAGGAGTGACGGTCCCATTTGATTCCGAGTTCATTGAGAGTTTCCTCCGGACCTCGTATAGGAGCAGATATAGCTGCAGGTTCCTTCAGAGATATAACAAGATGCAGCCCATCACTAGCCGCAGTGTGTTCAGGGAGGACATGCCTTAGTTGGCCGATCCGAGGAATCACAGCTATGTACTCATCTTGGATAACCAAGCCAGGCTTGGATCATGCCCCTGAAAAGTTAAAAAGACAAGAATTGAGCGGAGAAGCGGATTTCTGGCACCAATTTATTAGTCACACCATCATGCCTTCTTCTAATAAGACGGATGTCAATGTTGAACGTGCAGTCTTACTTTTCGTTCTGCTGCGAGACATTAGTGTCAATATCTCCCGCATTCTCTCGGATCAGATTTTGCACATGGTCCAAGACCGCAGTAGCCGATCTCTCCTTGCGCATTCTTCGCTCATATCCCACCTCTGTAGGCACGCAGGCTTGGAAATCCCTAATGATGAACCCAAGGATGTGCCGATTTCATCAGTCATGACCCCAAAGACATTTATGGACTGCTTGAACCGTGCTCTCAGTGAGTACCTTCTTAGAGGTTCTGACCTTCCACGTGAAGAAGTGTTAGCTAGGAGTCCTCGGATCAAACCCCACACAGAGGAGGAAGAGCCTACACCAGACATACCACCTCCACCAGCTGCTTCTTCACCACCTGCCGTATCAGCAGCTTCATCTCGTCCGGCAGCTCCGCGCGAGCATATCTATGAAGATTCTTCTAGTTATAAATTATTTAATCAGTAAGTTCCTTCGTTCCCCGGCCGTTATCGAGAAAGAGAAAGATAGACTTTAGGCTTGCAGGTGCAGGCACAGTTGGCTAGCCAGAACCAGAAGATTGACACCTTACACAGGATGCTGGAAGCTATTTGCCGGCGCATGTCCATTGACCCCACGGTGTACCAAGCACAGCCTCCTCCACTTACTTTGGAAGTTCTACTACCTGCCCCAGCGGAGGATCCCATAGAGGATGATCAGCCCATTGACTTGGATTGATTTCACTATCCTTATCTCTATTTATGCTTATGTTTACTTTGATGTTCTTCTATTTTCTGCACTTTACATTCAGTACATTAGACATTTGCACAGTGTGGCACCGACAGTGCGTGCCTAAACACATTACATTCTGCCATATTATAATACTGTGTTATGCATGAGTTGTTTCCTCTAGTAACGTGTCATCTGCTTGGTGCGTATGCGTGTCATTTGCTGGGGACAACAAATGTTTAAATCTGGGAATAGGGGGCACGTTAATCGAGGAAACACGATTCTTTTTGTTAATCATGCGTCGTTTTAGTGAAACATAACAGTAGGCAGACACTTTTTGGACTTTTTGGTCAGATACTTTTTGATAACACAATTTCTTTTTGTGAACATAATACAGATAGTTAACTACAATTGGTTTTGCGTCTAATTCTAACCTAATCATAGGTGTACATATTAGACAATTTTGCTAAAGGCATGCCTGTCCCAGATTTAGAATTGCTTGATCAGTCAACTGTGAATTGGATTTTGGAAAGCATTGGTGATATGAGTCATGACTTGATGTTGTATGAAGCTTGAACTGAGAATGTGAATGCTTGTATGACTAGATTCATTTTGAAATGGAATGCATTGTTTGGTCTGACATCATCATAAGTCTAGCTTGTACCATAACCTGTGAGGTTTGGGCTTAAACAGTTAATTTCGTCTAAAAGCGACCTCACAGCAATAGGACTCTAGAACTTGCTCTGTTTCTCTCTGATGCATGCATGATTGATGTGATAAAGGCATTTTGTTTTGATAAGCTTGGGCCAAACAGCCTTCCTTACAAGTATTTCCTTTGCTAACCCCTTTGAGCCTGAAGCTTTCTTTTGTTTGATCACCTAATAACACATCAAACCACATCCATTATCTGACCTTAGTTGGGATTGAACTGCTCATTAATCTGTGGGTTTGTAAGAAAAGAATTCAAATATCAAGGTGAATACAAAAATAAAAAGAAATGAAAAACAAAGGATGACATTCAGTTAAGCCAATTGAGATATGAAAAGGAAAGAATTAGCAAGATTGAAAGAAAAGGAAGAAAGAAAAGAAAGTGGAAAGAAGCAATAGGTTGAAAGAGAAAAAAGTTTAGAAATGTAGTAAGTTCAATCTCAATGCTTGTTAGCCACTTCCCAAATGCTCCTACCTGTAAGCCAAGCCAAGTTACAACCCTCTTAAGACCTTTTGATCAGTTATGCATGTGTTGTGTTCTTGTTGTGAGAACTTGAGAATAAGATCAAGCTTATGGTAGTGCTAGAGCTGTGATGGATTGAGAGAATACCCAAACACTAGAGTGTTGAGTGAATTTTGCATCTGTGAGGGGTATTCAAGTTAGACTCATTGTTTGATGAATTTGAAAGCTTTGTGTGAAGTTTTGACTTAATTCAGTTATTTGTAGCATTTTAAACTCAGGGATTGTTTTGTCAATGTCGATTCTAGAGAATTGATCCATGCTTCCTACTTGAACTTTATTTATTGCTGAGGACAGCAATATCTAAATCTGGGAATTGTTTGATATGCGCCTAGCATATAAGTATGGAAAAGGAGGGAGTATGGAAAATGAGCAATACCTGCTGTCCTGGCTCAAATTCTTTTGGGAGAATTTTACTATCATGCCACTTCTTGGTCTTCTCCTTGTAAATCCTGGCATTCTCATATGCAACTAACCTGAACTCATCAAGCTCATTTAATTGCAATAATCATTTTTTGTTAGCTTAGAGAGTTCAAAGTTTAAGAATTTAGTGGCCCACATAGCCTTATGTTCCAACTCAATTGGGAGATGACAAGTTGAAATGGTGACATACCTATAGGTGTTTTGAATGCAGTCTGATATGCCCACAGTGCGTCATCCAGCTTTCGGGCCCAATCCTTTCTAGAATTCCCAACTGTCTTTTCTAAAATTCTTTTTAGCTCTCGGTTAGAAATTTCTACTTGCCCACTTGTTTGAGGATGGTATGGTGTGGCAACTCTGTGATGGACTCCATATTTGGCAAGCAAACTAGCAAACTGTTTATTACAAAAATGAGTCCCTCCATCACTGATAATAGCTCTCGGTACTCCAAAGCGAGTGAAGATATTTTTCCACAAGAACGATACCACCACTTTCGCATCATTGGTTGGCAAAGCCACAACCTCGACCCATTTAGACACATAATCCACTGCAACCAAGATATATTGATTAGAATATGATTTAGGGAAGGGTCCCATAAAATAAATACCCCATACATCAAACAACTCATCTTTATGAGAGATATTTCCTGTCCTCTGACAATTATCACATTTGTCCACAAAATCTCTTGCATCTTTGAATAGTGTTGGCTAATAATAACCACACTGCAAGACCTTTTGTGCTGTTCTATTTCCTCCGAAGTGTCCTCCGTAATCCGAAGCATGACAATGCCAAAGGATTTTAGGTGCCTCTGACTCAGTTACACATCTGCGAATCACCCCATCAGTACATTGAAAATAAAGGAAAGGGTTGTCCCATAAATACCTCTTTGAATCATGGAGAAACTTTTTTTTTGTTGCCAAGTGAGATCTTCAGGCATTACACCTACAGCTTTGTAGTTGGCCATCTCTGCAAACCATGGGCTGACTTGGATTGCCATCACTCCCTCATCAGGAAAAGATTCACTGATTTCCACCTCCAGTCCATCCTGCAAACTCTTTTCTTGAATCCTTGATAAGTGGTTAGCTACTTTATTTTCCACCTTGGCTTTATCTTTAATTTCCAAGTCAAACTCCTGAAACAAAAGCATCCAACGCAACAAGTGTGGCTTTGCATCTTGCTTAGTCATTAAAAATTTAAGAGCGGCGTGGTCAGTGTACACAATAACTTTAGAACCAACCAAATAGGACCTAAATTTGTCTAATGCATAAACTACAGCTAGCATTTCTTTTTCAGTGGTGGCATAATTAACTTGTGCCTCATTCAAAATCTTACTAGCATAATATATGATATGTAGATGCTTATCTTTTCTTTGTCCTAAAACAGCACCAATTGCATAAGCACTTGCATCACACATAAGTTCAAATGGTAAATTCCAATCAGGGGCCATTAAAATAGGTGCAGTAGTAAGCTTATTTTTCAATACATTAAATGCATTAATACAAGCTTCATTAAAACGAAATTCTACTCCCTTTGCAAGTAATTGGCCGAGAGGTTTTGCAATCTTGGAGAAGTCCTTGATGAACCTCCTGTAAAATCCTGCATGACCTAAAAAACTCCGCACACCATTAACATTAATAGGAGGAGGTAATTTTTCGATTAATAACAATTTAGCTCTATCAACCTCTATTCCTCTTTTAGAAATTTTATGGCCAAAAACAATTCCATCCCGAACCATGAAGTGACACTTTTTCCAGTTTAACACTAAATTTGTCTTTTGACATCTTTTTAAAACCTTAGCTAAATTAGCTAAACATGAATCAAAACAAGAGCCAAAAATAGAAAAATCATCCATAAATACCTCTAAACCCTTTTCTACCATATCAGAAAAATATAAAGCATGCACCTTGAAATGTCGCAGGCGCATTGCATAGGCCAAAGGGCATTCTTCTATAAGCAAACACTCCAAATGGACATGTAAAGGCTGTCTTTTCCTGGTCTTCTGGTGCTACTGGGATTTGATTGTACCCAGAGTATCCATCTAAGAAGCAATAGTAATCATGATCAGCTAACCTTTCTAACATTTGGTGCATAAAAGGAAGTGGAAAATGGTCTTTTCTGGTTGCGTCATTGAGCCTTCTATAATCCACACACATATTCCAACCAGTGATAGTTCTTGTGGGAATTAAGTCACTACGGATTGGTTGAAATTGAAACCATCAAAGTTGAAAGCCATAGTGCTGATACCTAAAGTGGTAAACCAAATACCTACTACAGGCCAAGTAGCTAAGAAGAAATGTTGACATTTTGAATGACTGTCATTCCACCTTTCTCAGGGACGGTCTGAACTGGACTTACCCATGCGGTGTCTGAAATTGGGTAAATCATTCTTGCATCCAACAACTTCACCACCTCTTTTCTGACCACCTCTTTCATAGTTGGATTAAGTCTCCTCTGTGGTTGCCTCACTGGTTTCATATCATCTTCCATAAGAATTTTATGAGTGCAGAAAGAGGGATTAATACCTTTCAAATCAGAGATGGACCAGCCTATAGCAATTTTGTGCTCCTTGAGTACTTTCAACAACTGCTCTTCCTCATAAAATTCCAGCCCTCTATTGATAATGACTGGGTATGTCTCTTCGTCACCTAGAAACACGTACTTCAAAGTCTCCGGTAACTCTTTCAGCTCAACTTTTGGTGCTCTAACTGGGATATCATATTCCTTCTTTTCAAGCACCTCCATTGCCACTTCAATTTCTTCTTGTACGGTCTCTTGGCTTCGGATTTCCAGCTCTTCTTCAAGTTCCTGTTCCTCTATTTGACTTGCATGAATTACAGTATCCAAAACATCAAGCCTAAAACAATCATGCTTATCAGATGGACTTTTCAGAGTATCAAAAACATTAAAAGTGATAGACTCATCATCCATCGTAAGTTCTAGTTTCCCTTTCTCTACATCAATTAAAGCTCTAGCAGTGACTAAAAATGATCTACCTAAGACAAGTGGTATTTGACTTTCACCATCCATATCTAAAACTATAAAATCTGCAAGAAAAATAAACTTATCTACTTTAACTAAGACATCCTCAATGACTCCTGTAGGCTTCCTCAATGAACGGTCTGCAAGCTGGAGAGAAACTCCGGTGGACTTTAATTCAGAAATCCCCAAAGACTTGCAAACTGACAAAGGCATTAAATTTATGCTTGCCCCCAGGTCACATAGAGCTCTCCCCACATTAATGTTTCCTATGGCAATTGGGATGTTGAAACTGCCTGGGTCCTTAAGCTTTGGTGGAAGCTTCCTCTGTATTATAGCACTGCACTCTTCAGTAAGTGCAATAGTCTCACAATCCTGCAACTTATGCTTCCTAGACAACAGTTCTTTCATAAATTTTGCATAGTTAGGCATGTTAGCTAAAGCTTCAGCAAATGGAATATTAATATGCAATTTTTAAACATGTCTAAGAACCTGGCAAACTGTTGCTTTTGGGCTTGTTGCTTAAGCTTCACTGGGTAGGGAGGCTTCTCAAAGTGGGAGAAATCCATTGGCTTCTTTGAGGTTGCAGAATTTTTCTCTTGTCTTTCTTGCCATTTTGGTACCCGTGATGATCGCGAATCTTGTTCGTGTGAGCAGACAGGCAGTAGCAGGAAATTTTGAGAGACGTTTTCTTTTGATGGAGCCGCCAAGTAGCCGAGGAGGGATGCTAGATTAGATCCCGGCTTATAGAGGTATTTTGTTGCCCGGATGGTATTGGACTTGATCCCGGGCCAGAGTTGTACTGTGACAACTCACCCTTAGTCATTTTATCCTTGGTTTCTTCTGAAAAATTATGTACACCTTAGACATGATTACTTGTAATTACAAACGAATGATGTTTTTATATGAATGAGTATTTCGATGTATTTTATAATCTTGTATATTTGCAATTTGATATTTGTTAGGATTACATGAATGATTTTTTTTTATCAACTTAAAGGGATTTTCTATTAAAACCGTGATTAAGAGTGTGAATAAGGATATGATACAATAATGACGAGGCGGGTCATTACATTAGTGGTATCAGAGCAGGTCGAACCTTTCGGCCAGTAAGTTGTGAGTTTGCTATGGTTCTCTGTGCATGCTTTGATATGGTTAGATGATGATTGATTGAAGTGACTAAGTGTTTTGTAGAAGATTGAATTGTTTATATTTGAACTTGAGTAGGGTATAGTTATTAGCATTATATACATGTATTTCTCATGTCGGCTATACCATAAAATTTCAATATTTTGTTAAGAGTTATCAGACTGGCCATTTGTATAATTCATGACAAATCAGAGGAATATTATGGCAGGCAGTTCGGAAATACAAAATAGAGAATCAGGGTGGTATAGTTCTGTGATGTCTGTGTATTCCTTGCCAGTGTTTAATTCTTGATATGCGTAGGAAGTGATGGCTGGAAGGAATGATCGCGCTATAGCAAATGCTCTTCAAGCCTTAGCACAGGCATTGGGAAATCAGAATAGAGGAGAAGCTCCAGGAGCTGTGGAGTACCATGGGTTGGACTACTTTCAGCGCAACAACCCTCATTCTTTCTGTGGAGGATACAACACGGATGGTGCCCAGACCTGGATAAGGGAAATCGAGAAGATTTTTCGGGTTATGGCGTGCCCCAAGTAACAGAAGGTTGCTTTTAGCACTTACACCTTAGCAGAAGAAGCCGAGTTGTTCTGTTCGTAAGAAACAGAGGTCCAACAATGGAGTTGGATGGTTACTATTTGATTTGAACTCTCTTTCTGGAGATACTTATGGTGGTGAAGTATTCCCGAGATGGTGATCACAATGCACACGAGGGGACAAAATCAAGCGTGGGGTGTGTGCACTGTGTATAAGGAAAAGTGAGAGTCCAAAAAAACGTACCTTTCCCCTGGAATTGCTTACCTATAAATACTGACCCGGATGGGTGTGGACCAGATTCCTCCATATCCGTGTTGACATAATACGCATTTACTGAGCAATCATTATCCTTGATTGCTCTTGATTCCGTTGTTGGATTTCTGATTACCTCTAGAATGTTCCTGGAAATTTAAATACGATCAGCCTTTATTGGGCCTCTTGGACTTGGCCCATATTAGATGACCGTAACAGTTGCCCCTCAGCCCAGTTACTCGGCGTTCCGGGTGGCCGGGGTGATCTTATGCCGACCGATTGTCGTCTGTCGAGTCGTGGCCGATGTGATGCTATGTCGGCCTTGTGTCGTCTGTCGAGCCGTGACCGAGTCTACCTTCTTGGCCTTGTCTGCCGGCGTTAGCTTCTGATAGGTATGTCGGTGCTTGGTTTAGTGGCCTTATCTCGACTTGTTCTTGCCTTGCTGATATGCTTTTCTCGAGGGAAGTCGGTTCCTTTTCCCCTTTTCAAATTTTGGGAAGTGAAAAGTTCTTATTAGTCTTCAGAGGTGAAACGACGTGCCCCCTTCTTCATTAAATGCTGTCTTTTCTTTGTCCCTTCTAATCATGAGTGATTCTAGCGAGATTTCTATTTTGCCCCTGACTTTTGGTTTTCCAGATGGTTTTGCCCTTACGGTTGGTTATTTTCCTCTGTTGGTTACATAATTCAAAACGTTTCATGCTTCGATATTTGTTTTTGGCCACCTTCTAGTTCTTGCTTTGTTTCTTCGAACTTGTATCTTTGTCTTCTACTTCCTGCTCATTCTCTCTCGTTTTCTTCTTTGGCGTGCTGCAGTCTTTCCATCTTTGGTGCTACGCTCTCCAGATTCCATCTACTTTCAGGTTATCTTCTCTTCTTTTTTATTTCTTGCGGTTTCTGCATTTCTGGGATTTTCTGCATTCTATTGTTTTGTTCTTCATCTTCCCTTCTTTCGTCTAATACCCCGTACTGGGTTTCATCTTCTCTTTTTTCTCTTGATTTCTTTCTGCCCTTTGTTTTTTTCTTCGAGTCATGCGTCCTTCTGGTTTTAGTCCTGAGGAGGAGGCACGTATTCGTAGGGCCGTTCCTCCTCGTTCTGCATTTTGGTTTTTTGGTCTCCCGATTTCGGACGAGGAGAAGAACAAACATCTGTTACGTGTCCCTTCGGGGGGTTCTAAATCCTCCAAGCCGAGTTCTAAACCCAAAAAGGTTCGTCCTTCAACTGTCATAGTGGGTTCCAGTATTAGGTCTTGTGTTGAACCTAGGGGGCCTCGTACAATCCCTTCAGGTATTCCTTTGTTTCCTCGGCCCATTATAGCTGTGCCTGAGACTCGATTCGAGCCCTGTCCGAGGTGCCTAGACGAGTTCTTTTATTGGGCTACCTCAGGTTTTGATAAGCGAGCCGATGACATCCTGGACGCGTGTCGTCATAATCCGGTTATCCTCCATTCGCCCCCCGATACGGGGACAGGAGTGTCAGTGGCTTTTCGGGGTCCGAGGGAAACGGTGCCATTGGCCTCTTCTACTGTC
>QARZ01038704.1:1670-22641 GCA_013407115.1 Glycine latifolia
TTCTATTTCAACCTTAGATGATGCAGCTTTCAAAGCTATGCTTTTATGTTTCTTTTCTGCATCTTCTGCATTGGTTAGTTGTGACATTTCAATTTCATATTCAAGTAACTTACCAAACAGTGCAACCATGGATATTTTGGATAGATCTTTTGACTCCTTGATAGTTGTGACTTTTGGTTGCCATGGTCTTGTAAGACACTTCAAGATTTTGATGTTTAATTCTTCAGTATCAAATATCTTTCCAAGGCCAAGAAGATGATTGACAATATGAGTGAATCTTGTTTGCAGCTGAGAAATGGTTTTTGTATTGTTCATTTTGAACATTTCATACTCATGAATCAAGGCATGCTTCCTTGATCTCCTAACTTCATCGGTTCCTTCATGAGTTACTTCTAGCATTTCCCACATTTCTTTTGCGCTTCTGCATCTCACAGTTTTAAAAACTTCATCAGAAGACAAAGCAGATGTTATCATATTTTTAGCTTTAATGTCATATTGCACAACCCTCTTTTCTGCATCTGTCATTTCATCCCATTCTTTGGGAACCAATTTATTATCAATAGTTTTCATAGGAACCAAAGGACCTTTTTCAATTGCATTCCATGCACCGGGATCATTGGATTGAATAAAGATCTACATACAACTTTTCCAAAAGCCAAAATGCTCACCCTCAAACATTGGTGGACGATTGAGAGAAGCTCCCTCTCTAAAAGTTATTTGAGTATTATTCATTTTCTTTAAAAAAGAAAGTGATCTTGAATAACTTTCAAGAACCAGCTCTTGATACCAATTGAAAATACAATGAATATACTACAAATACACCAAGAGAGGGGTTGAATTGGTTCAAACTTGATATTTAAAACCTTCTCAAATAAATTGCGTAATTAAAAAAACTTGGATCGTATCACTTGTTCACCTTTTGAAAATCCAGAAATCTTTCTTCAATCAAGTTCAACCTTTGATATGAATGCAATGACAAAAATTGTTTCTTTGTTAATAATATTTTGATTTCACAAAGATAAGCAATGAAACATACAAAATTTTAAACAAGAGACAATTCAATTTATACTGGTTCAACCTTGGAGGCTACATCTAGTTACTTCCAACCCACACTAGGTTAGAGTTATCACTATATCAAATAATCTTTACAAGCTGTTTTACAAAGACCATCTTTATCAATACTAGATAAAGAAGCAGAAATCTAAACCCTATAGACTTCAAATGGTCAAGACCCAGAGAACCCTTCTCTGTTCTTCCCTCTAGAGAACCCTTCTCTAGACAACAACTCTAAAGAATCAAAGATATACAACAATAGAATTCTTAATACACAGAAAACAAAACTCTAAAAAAGATTCAAGAGATACAACTTGTAATATTTCAAATGAATGAATGAATGAGTAATGTTACAATCAGCAGGTTGAATGAAATTTAAAGATCAAAAAAACTCTTAAGAAACCTTCTTTTCTTTAACACATATTTCCAAAAGCTCAGAAATCTTGATCTCACAAGATGTGGTTTAAACTCATAACAAATCAGTATTTTGAACACTTTTGAAAGCTTAGTATCTTTTGGGTAAGTCACACTACTTAAGAATAATTCGTTCAATGTCTATTTATAGAGAACAGACCCAAACAATTTTATAAAAAACTGATTTAACTGGTAATAATCGATTAAAATGATAGTGTAATCGATTAAATTATAACATAATCGATTAAACTTTTCTTGAGCTTCCTAGAAATTTATCATGAACAAAATAATCGATTAAACCGTACCGTAATCAATTAAAGAAGTAAAGCTCAAAAATGAAAATGGCCTGTGTAATCGATTATTGAATATGGTAATCGATTAAACCAGAAATGCATAATGGCAAACGAACTAAGATAATCGATTACATACTAAGATAATCGATTATTCCAGTGATGCATGATTTTCATAAAAACACTATGTAATCGATTACTGAACATGGTAATCAATTAAACTGTTCTTCAAGGCTTTTTCAGAACTATTATGAATGTCTTTAATCGATTAAAATGTTTGTGTAATCGATTAAAACAGTAAGTTTTCATTTTTCAAAGACTTAGCCATTTGGATTGCTTTTAGATTTTAACCAAAACCCATGTATGCATGATAATGATAGTGCAAATGCAAATGAAAGATCATAAGGCAATGCACTTGAACCACTTAGACAAATTACAAATGTCTTCAAATGATTGGGCATGTAAAAAGCTAAAAAATCAAGCCTTCATCTTTGCTTCAATCTTCTTGCAGCTTCCTTTAAAATCAACAGTTCGAACCCTAGGCATATAGATTACGGTCTCTCTCTTCCACAATATCTCTCTCTACTCCCTTTCTCACTTTCAAGTTGCATTGCATCCAAATCCTTTAATCTTGTATCTGCCACGACGACACGTTGCCATATATAGCACCAGTGACTTTGTTAGTATATATATTTCTTCGTTTCTCAGCACAGAGAACATCGCTTCATAGGAGGAATTTTCTTAGGCATTAGAACGAAGAATAATAATGGGAAGGCAGAAAGGGGAAAGCACGAGAAGCAAGTCACGCCCTTCGAGTAGTAGGTTTGTTTCAATCCCTAATTTCAATTTTCAACGTCGTTTGTGACTTTGTGTTCATATTATCGATTGTTTTTTCTACTCAATTGCAGTCTTGCCACCTCACTCTTGTTGTCCGGCTCTGGCATCGCCGCCGTCGGATTCAGTGGTTTTGTTAATAGCTCATGCCTCAATTCTCTTCCTTCTTCATCTGAGGACTCTTTTCCCTGTGTTGTATGTGTTTCCAGTTCTATGCATCTTTTTTTATTTTGGAGATTGTGTGGTGACAAAGAGTTATGTTTTATGCTCAATTTTGTGTGACTTATGATTTATAATTAATATAGAGTATTAATTAGTTTGGGTTAAAGGCGTTGTTGATGTTGAATTAATATAGAATATTAATTAGGTTTAATTTTGTGTTCATAATTAACATGCTGGAGTGGTACTGTACTGTTGCTCTGAGTTACATTTGCTGCTTCAATATACTGAGTTTGAATTAATATACATGTGTTGCTTGAATGAACTGAGTTCGAATTAACTGTGTCTTTAATTCAATGTGTTTGGAATTAGAATTGTGTTTGTCTCCTTATTCATGTTCATTTCAATGTTTCATTTTGATTTCCTTTTTTCTATCTGTGTTGTTGAGCAAATAATTAGTTTTAAGTTTTGTTCTCAATGTTTCATGGTAATAAAACTACAATGAATAAGTTTTTACTTCTTATACACATCTTTTCTTTAAAAAAAAAAACTTCCTAATTTTTTAGTTGGCACATAGGTTCAAGGATTGCTTAAAACAACAACATCTATTGGTCAATTTAAAGGAAAAGTTAGCTTGGGTAAGAGTACTTCTGGAACCTCAAAATTCGTTTCTTCCTTCTTGTTTATTACATATAGATGCCTAATTGATTTCTGATGATGCTCAAGCCTATGTTGAATTGTCATCACACCTTCAAAAATACAAATTTGGAAATGTCCAAGTGGAGAAACTTCTCACTACAGAGGTGAAGCACTATCACTATTTCCTAAAGGAATAAAAGGTCTCATTATAAGCTTAAAATAGAAACATGTTGACTAGCTTGAAATAGGAACTTCTCATTTATTTTTTCCCCCATCACTCCCTCTTACTTTCTCATTGAGTGTTAATTAACTGAATATTCTTTTGCATTATTTTATATCACAACTTGAGCTGCTCTTGGTAATGGAGAAGCCTTAAGAGTTACACTCCATATGGATACATATAATGACCCTGTGACAGATCCGGGTTCGTGTGGCCGAGTTATCACATAGGGGGTGTATATTGGAACTCGGATAAGGGAGGGGTGTAGGTAGCACCTTTTCAAATTCGGGATCATGTTGTATATGATAGTATTAATAAGGGAGACCGAGTTACTACGTGACCAGGTTATCGCCACGTAGGGGGTGTATATATAACACTTTTGCGGAAAAGTGCTGATGTAAAGAAAGGAACTCAGAAAAGGAAGGAAAGAGCGACCGGGTTGAGATCTCGGCTGAACTCGTATATTCCTTTTCCTTGAGAAACTGAGTTTTGATCTTGGATGAGCTTGTGTGATCTCGGATGAGTTACCGAGTAGTGATCTCGGAGGAGCTCGAGTGATCTCGGATGTGTTATCGAGTTGTGATCTCGGATGAGCTCATATCGGGTTTTCTTTGAGCAATCAGATACTGATCTCGGTTGAGCTCAGATGAGCTCAGAGGAGCTTGTATTTGGTTGACTTGTAAGAGCTACTGGGTAAAGAGACCCAAAGAGCTCGTAACCCCTTTTGATAGAGTTACCGGGTTAGGAACCCGGAAGCAGTCAGGAGGAACCTTGGACTTGTGAAGTACCAAGGTAGGAAACTGGGTGAGATCGGATGAGGTTGGAGGAGGGCGGAACCTTGGACGTACTATAGTACCAAGGACGGGCCCAAATGTTATGCAATCGATTACATAAGTATTTGTAATCGATTAAAATAGTCAGTACTTGTTGTTAACTTGGACTTAGCCTTGTTGGTTGGAATGATTGCTTAGGAACCTAGGGTATGGGTTCCGTCCGTGAAGGAGTAGTGAAGATTGCACTCAATGTATATGAGGTATAACACATTGACTTGCCAAATAGTAGACCCAACCCGACAGTCAAATATCTCTACATATTCACTTTACACAAGTGACACGTGTTGACTCCCTGCTTGTTGTTTTGACACGGGAATATTCTTATATTACATTATGACGCGTGTCAACTTTTAGGCTATTTAAGGAATGCAGGAGTGGGATATTTTAGTAGTAACCTAATTCCCATCGTCTCTGCTAAGATACTTTCTCTCTCATATTCTATTTTTGTCTTTGTTCTTTGTAAGAACCATCAGACGAGGAGATCATTTCTCCAAAGGAAGTTCAAAGTTTCAACCTTTAATGGTTTGAAGGCACTTTGAGGACATCCAAGCCTTGAGAAGCTATCCTCTGGCCTTCCTTGACATTTTTAAGGTGAGACACGTAAGTTTTACTATTTCTTTTGAGTTTGGTTTTAAGAGGAAAAATGACCCATATGAGTTAGAGCTGGTTTTGGGTTGTGTTTCTTTGGAAAAGTATGCTTAGGAGGTTGTTGTGATGAAGGTTCAACCTTGAAAGCTAACTTTTCTAGGTTTTGGGTATTTTATTATGCCTAGAAGTATCTTTGTGGGGTTTACAAGTCACTATTGGAAGTTTATGTATGATACTGGGAAAAGAACTGGGTTCTTTTCATGAAACGGTTGAGAACTGTTCTTGATATCTTGCTTGCCTGGTGTAGGGCTTGATACAGAAGATATTGGTGGTTGTGATCACGAGGCTGAGAGAGAGCCGGTGCTGTGATCAGAGAAGGTATGCTCTCTGTTCTTGGAAGTTTGTTCCCTTGATTGTGTTCCACCATACTCCTAGGGACTGATGGTTGTTGTATGTCATGGTGCGTGTATTTAAATTATGTGTTACTGCTTTTTGATTGAAAACATACATGTAAATGATTTGAACTGTGATTATGTGTATGGTGTATGAGGTTCCTCTAGCCAGAGAAGCGGACAAAATATGGACTTCCCTTAGAGCCAAAGGATATGAAACAACTCTAAGTGGTCAATTATAATCGTCTGGGACGAGTAAAAACCCTGAGACAATTAGACTCATCTGGGATGAGCCTCTCGGAAGAGCCATATACGTCTGACACGTGGAGTCTGTGGTCCGGGACCTCAGGCCGAGATACGTGATTGTGCATGAGATGTGCATGGAAAGATATACATATGTGCATGAGATGTGCACGGGTAAATATGTTATATCTGTGTTGGATTCCCGATGTTGGTAGCATCCAATAGGAATGGCACGTGGGTGTGATTATGTACATGTGATGTGTATGAAAGCGGGATGGCTATACTATTAATTTATTAAAAAGCCGAGATGGCTATGTTATATGTGATGCCAATATAAATGTTATGTACTATGGAAGTGAACCAGGGGGAGTTTATTATGTTGATAGTTAGTTTTAGATACCATAGTGGGGGACCAGGGAGTCCAACTATGAAGATAACTACATGTCCCTGTTGTGTGTTGATTTTCAAGAAAATCTATGTCTTTTAATGAATGGGATGCGAAATGTTATGATTGATGGTGTTTTGTGTGACGATATTGCTATTGTAAGTATCCCCTGTCCGTGAGGTTGATGTCTATTGCTATGAACTCCCAAACACCTTTTGACGGTGTGTTTGTGGAGGTGAAGGCTACCGGGTTAGTGCTATCATTTCCCCTTCTTTAGAGTTACCACGTTCCTTTCCCAGACTCGTTCCTTCTCTTTAGAGATGTTGAGCTCATTTCCCCTTCTTCAGAGTTACCGGGTTCCTTTCCCGGGCTCGTTCTTTCTCTTTAGAGATGTTGAGCTCATTTCCCCTTCTTTAGAGCTACTGTGTTCCTTTCTCGGGCTCGTTCCTTCTCTTTAGAGATGTTGAGCTCATTTCCCCTTCTTTAGAGTTACCAGGTTCCTTTCCCAGGATTCGTTCCTTTTCTTTAGAGATGTTGAGCTCATTTCCCCTTCTTTAGAGTTACCGAGTTCCTTTCCCGAGCTCATTCCTTCTCTTTAGAGATCTTGAGCTCGTTTCCCAAGAGCGACCAGGTTCCTTTCCTGGGCTCGTTCCTTCTTTTTAAAGATGTTGAGCTCGTTTCCCAAGAGCGACCGGGTTCCTTTCACGGGTTCATTCCTTTTCTTTAGAGATGTTGAGCTCATTTTCCCCTTCTTTAGAGGTACCGGGTTCCTTTCCCGGGTTCGTTCCTTCTCTTTAGAGATGTTGAGTACATTTGCTTTTCTTTAGAGTTATCGGGTTCCTTTCCCGGGCTCGTTCCTTCTCTTTAGAGATGTTGAGCTCATTTCCCCTTCTTTAGAGTTACCGAGTTCCTTTCTCGGGCTTGTTCTTTCTCTTTAGAGATGTTGACCTCGTTTCCCAAGAGCGATTGGGTTCCTTTCCCGGGCTCGTTCCTTCTCTTTAAAGATGTTGAGCTCATTTTCTCCTTCTTTAGAGTTACCGGGTTCCTTTCCCGGGCTCGTTCCTTCTCTTTGGAGATGTTGAGCTCATTTCCCCTTCTTTAGAGTTATCGGGTTCCTTTCCCAGACTCGTTTCTTCTTTTTAGAGATGTTGATATTGTTTCCCAAGAGCGACCGGGTTCCTTTCCCGGGCTCGTTGCTTCTCTTTAGAGATTTTGAGCTCGTTTCCCCTTTTTTAGAGCCACCGGGCTCCTTTCCCGGACTCGTTTCTTCTCTCTAGAGATGTTGAACTTATTTCCCTTCTTTATTGTGACAGGGTTCCTTACTTGGGCTTGTCTCTTCTCTCTAGAGATGTGAACTCATTTCCCTTCTTTAGAGTGATCGAGTTCTTTACCCGACCTTGTTTCTTCTCTTTAGAGCTGTAGAGCTCATTTCTTTCTTTAGAGCCGTCGGGCTAGTGTTGCTTGGTTAGTGAACCATCTCGACTCGCTAGTTTGCAATGTGTTTATGATTAATGTGTAAGTAATGATTGTATATGATAATGTTAGAATATTGAAGGTTGGTATATGAGGTTATAACATTGATGATGTTGTGGTTGTGTGCTATACATATACGAGATGGTGTAATGATCGGTTGGTTACCCTTACGAGGAAGGATTTGTTCCTAGCCACGGTTATTACATCGATGAGTCCATGTTGGGATGGTATGTATGTACATGGGGGGTACATGGCGGGTCACCCTTGCGAGGAAGGATTTGCTTCTGGCCAGGTCATGCATTGATGATGCCCATGTGACATACTTCATTTGTTTTATGGAAATATGATGATTGGCTTCAGAGTACAGAGGTACTGGGGGGGCACATCTGTTTGGAACTCTTTTACTGAGACCCATGGCTGATCACCAATGGAGGGGAGTAGCTTGTGCACGACAGATTGACCTTGACATCTTGCTACATCATCTCCCTGTGTTAGATTATTTCCGGGATGGTACCACATTGCATGCCGAGAGGAGTTAGGAGCATGCATCATTCTAAGCATTATAGGTTGACTATGGAATGTATTTTGATGATTGTCATTGTTGTTTCGTGATGATTGGATTGGGTGTTGTGATAATATTGTGATGTTTGGATTGCCTTCTCTAACTACTGTTATCTATTACTTGCTATTTTTACATGATAAACTCACCTTTACTTTGTTTGTACCGTGTGGATTGGTACCTGTGATGATCGCGAACCTTCGTTCGTGTGAGCAGACGGACAACACTAGGTGACTTGGAGGAAGATCTCTTTTTGGTTGAAGTCGCCGAGCCGATGTGATGACAATGGATTAGACTTCGGATAAGAGTTGTGTTTTGATAGTCAACTCTTCCGTAGATTACTATTTTGGTTTCTTTTGAAGAACTTGTACATTCAGATGTGGATATTTGTAAATACAACTAAATTATGTTTTTGTATATGAATGAATTGTGATGTTTAAATGTACCTTTATCTACGTATTTGCTTCATAGTGATGATTATTCATTCGCGAAAAAACTTACTATTATTTTCATAATCAAACATAAGGGATTTTCATTAAAATCTGTTATTAGAGTAATTAAGAGTTAGTGATACAGTAGCGACGAGGCGGGTCGTTACACAATTACCCAGATCTTTGTATGGACTGTGGCTCAAGGAATCCATACACAAAGGCATTATCGGTTTGCGGACTTAAGTCATTCATATGCTTATTATTGTTAAAATAAAGTAAATTATGCATTAATTTAAAATAATTACTAATGTAATGGATTGTAATGTAAAGTCACTTACATAATTCACATTTGTAAAACATAGATGTTGAGACATTGACCATCGTGTATTATTTCAGAAATATCTTCATGCTTTATGTACAAGGGGAAGTCCTCATTATACACCCCAAACACAATAGTATCCCACGACACCAGCATAGGCTTGAGGAAAAGCTGAGGGATCATCAATGTGATCTGGTATAGGGGATTGTCATCAGGTTCCGACTTATGTATAGGAAGACATTTTTTATAGTAGATTCATACGTAAAGGTTAAGTCTCTTTTCTTAAATTTAACAAAATTTTGGTAGCATTTCGCATTGGTCTCCAAGTACACGCCATGAAAGTGATGAGATGAATTTCACCACAATCAAGTATGCACCTGGAGACATAAAGTGGAATGCATTGTACTGAAATTTCATCAAATTTAGGAAAATAAACTTAACCTATACATATGAATCTACTATAAAAAATGACTCTTCCCAAAGTGTCCAAAGAGACAATTCAATAATCAATATAACGATTAATTCAAACTGTTCGGAAGAATCATTGTATTGAATGTCAAATGAGAAACTAAGGTTCACTCATAATGAACATTAATTGTATGTATAAACCAATAGTCATTAATCATATACAAAAAATTATAAAAGCACTCGTAAGCAAAAGAGCCTAAAAAAAGTATGAAAGACATTTGTACCTGTAATGATGATCTTTGTGAAATCTCCAACAATGAATATCATGACGACGATGCAAATAGAAAAAGGAAAAGTGTCTACAAGTTACATTGGACATTGAACATTAATATATATATATACCTTATCTAGTCAAATAAAACACCAATAATGCAAATAAATATATATAGTGAATCTCTATCTTGGACCTTAAAGATATTGGGTAGCAGTCCAGATGTTATGTATGGCACCATATTTATGATAGAAGTACTTTATGTGATCATAGCTGGAGTAGAGCAAATGAAAATTCTTTTGGCTTTTCTATTGGTCAAAGAATAATGGCTTCAGATAGATAAACAAATAACAAGTTGGGGAACGATAGACCTTCTTAAGAAAAACAGAGTGAAAAAAAGGCACTAAAAGAAATAAAAGTAATATTTCTGGTTATACATTGATTTTCTTTTGTCATAATTACAAAGTATATATAGAGAAATTAATCTCCTCTATCAGAATTATAACAGATTCTGTCTAAAACCAAAGCCTACCTAGACATATAATTACTACTAAAAGAGAAATAAAGAAATATCAATATTAATATTAATAATTACCTAAAGGAGCCTAAGGATAAGAGATGGATGGTAAGTGTCATCAATGACTCTAATCTATGTTGAATATTGAGAGCTATATTAGTCATGATAAAAAAAATATAGTTTTCTAACTTATTATGAAGCTTTGGTAAAGATCTCACTCTTAGTTGGGAATTATGCATGGTCTGAGCAAATATGAACATATTCCAGTCTACAATTCAAAAAATTGAAAATGGAAATCCAAACTAGTGCTTAACTATAAGTATGCATCACACACATATTATAAAAAGCAGCCATCGTATATATGTATCTATATCTATATCAATCTCATATTTGGCATTGATATTTAAAGGACAAGTAGAAATATAAGGTCGTATATATGAAAATTTAAAAAACCATGTTTGAAAAAACCATCGTATATATGTATATATAACTAAATTTCAGCTTGTTTTATAAACTTTTACAGCTGTACAAAATAATATAAAACTTAGTATAGGAAACTAAAAGAATACGACCAAGGGATACAAAATGCCGTGAATTATCTGGACAACCCTTTTCGTAAAATAATAGAAAATGCTCTAAAAATTTTCAGTCAGAGAAATAATTTAAAAACCTGCCAAGCAAATGTTGAAGAAATATAGAAAAGGCTTGTCTTGTTATAAGCAAAATTAGCAATGACTTAGCTAGTTTGTAAGCCAACTTGTAGCTTAATAGAGTTGAAAATTTCAGGTTGTTTTAAATGAATTGAATTTGAACATTTTAACATAAGCCAGCTGCATATGTCGTGTCTTCATTTTTGAAGAATAACATAGTACAAAAAATAAATGTTCTTATTTGTAGGCAAAAATAAGCCACCATCTTACAGTAATGGACAACAGGAATTTATAGTAACTTCATAATTGCCATTCATTTCTAACTTTAGATTACAAATTACAATTGTAGTGTAAAAGCAGTAGTTCACTTTATACTTCATTACCATATCTGATTCAAGAAAAAAAAAACAATATTCTTGATCACAGTGACGGTAGAAACACAAAAAAGTTGGCCAATCAAAGCCAACAACATTGCGCCACATAATTGTGAACAGAGGCCATATCATAAATTGACCAAATGCTAATTTCCTATCACACCTACAACTGATTAGTGGTATGTTAGCTACTTAACATGCCAAATTGACACTTACACTAATTAAAATGAACATAACTTAACTCAAGCAATAACTTGGTTAACATATTTAGGGACATCCAGGGGTTTAGCAAGTTCAGAGAGACTAATGTGAAAATTGGTAGAATTTTTTAGGTGCCAACAATGGTTCCATATGCTAATTTGGTGGGTCAATTAATTAGTTTCTAAGTAACACAAATTAGATGAACCATGCAATGTTGGGTGCGAGAATGCTACTAACCTGGATTTGAAGTCACGAGATACTTTCGTTGAGTGTGAGGAAGAGTCATAGAGCGAGAGGGACGATAAGGTGAGAGAGCGAGACCAGGAGTTTCAACACCCCCATGAGACTAAGAGACTTACACCGGGAGTTTCACCACCACTGCGAGAGTGACAATGAGAGAGCGAGGGTGAAGGGATATTCTGTTTAAGGGTTTTAGCGCCACGAGAGTGAAGGGTTTGGGCGTCAGCAATCAACTTTTATAAAAAACACCAACAACATCGATTTTCAGAAAATCTATGTTAACATGCGTTTGTAACATTGATTTTTTGAAAACCGATGTTAACGAACTCATGTTAACATCGCTTTTTTTTAACATCAATTTTTTCAATAACCGATGTTAACATAGTGACGTTAAAACGATTCTTTCTAGTAGTGCTAGATGGGAGGATTAACCATCCAGGAGATACAATAGAAGGAAGAGAAAATTCAAGAACTTTTTAAAATTATCTTGATATCAAGAGTATTTGTTGCTTTAGAAATCAAGATATAAATGGCTAAAGGAGGGAGATTACAACATCAAATTTTCCATTTAGTTGTCAAGTGGATGAGGATGAGGTAATATTGTGTATGATATCAAGTTAAATAGGTGTTGGGAGGAGGAACTGGGGAGGATGAAAGATGCTATTAAGGACTATCAGCAACATATTCTGGGGACAGGGAGAAATACCAATATACTTGGATGGGGTAATTAGTTTTAAATCAATTGCATCAAATAACATGTGTAGGAGTGTAAGGGTAGTAAAAGTTTGAGACCTGATGGGTACAATTTAAATTTTATCATGGCATGTTGGAGTGTGATTAAGAAAGATATTGTAAGAGAAATCAAAGAATTTCATTTAAATGGTGCATTACCTAGGAGAGCAAATCCATCACTCATTGCATTGATATTGAAAAAAGACAACGCTCAAGGCATTAAGGAATATAGGTCGATTTCACTAGTGGGATGCTTTTATAAAGTTATTGTAAAGTTGCTTTTAAAAAAGGCTCAAAACAGTGCTACATAATGTCACATGAGAGCCAATTTGCATTCCTTGGAGGTAGCAATATCTTGGATAGAATTTTAGTTCCAAATGAAGTTGTTGATAAGGCAAAAGTGAGGAAAATTCCATGTTTGATTCTTAAGGCAGATTTCCAAAGTTGTATGATTTGGTTAAATGTGAGTTTCTCTATTACAAGTTACATATGTTGGTTTTTGTGGAAAATGGATTTATTGGATCAAAATAGGTTTTGAGTCTGCATCAATGTATGTGTTGTTAACTGAGCTCACAGAGATACTTAAATAGTAGAAAATAGTGCTTGAAGAACAACAAAAAATGATCGCAGATGTGCAAACAGAAAAGATGATGCACATAATGAGTACTCGAAAGTAATAAAAGATGAAGCAGTTTCACATGGAAAGAAAAATGAGCAAAAATAATTTGAGCAAATGGAAGTTGCAAATTCCACCGAAATCCAGAAAAAGAGAATCTCCAATCAATATTGTCATGAAGATGGAAGAAGAGGTGGATTCTGATGAAGTGATTCCTGTCAACATGCCATTTTTAAAACACTTGGTGGAGCTCCAGGTCCTAAAGCACTTGAGATAGCTTCCAATAATAGAGTTGTATGATGGATCATTTGATTTGAATGATCATTTGTCAGTGTTTGAAATGACATTGTCATACAAAGGAGCTTCATCCTCTATAATGTGTCGCACAACGGGGGATGACACTGACAAATGTTTTCAATTGAAAAATGCCATTGAAATCCTCATACGTCGATGCAAACTATAGAGAAATGTATGAGATCCAGTAGGTAATTATAAGCCTCAATATGATCGATCAAACCATGACGAGCAAAGAGAAAGGTCTACAAGTTCTGATCGATGTAACGACCCATCTCATCGCTACTGTATCACTAACTCTTAATTACTCTGATAACGGATTTTAATGAAAACCCCTTATAATTGATTATGAAAATGGTAGTAATTTTTTTTTCACAAATAAACATTCATCACCATGAAGCAAATACGTAGATAAAAGTGCATTTAAACATAGCAATTCATTCACGTGTAAAAAAAACATAATTTAGTTGTATTTACAAGTATCCACATCTGAAATGTACAAGTTCTTCAAAAGAAAACAAGAGACTAATCTACAGAAGAGTTGACTATCAAAACACAACTCTTTTTCAAAATCTAATTCATCGTCATCACGACGGCTCAGCGGCACAGACCAAAAAGAGATCTACCTCCAAGTCACCTAATGTTGTCTGTCTGCTCACATGAATGAAGGTTCGCGATCATCACAGGTACCAATCCACGCAGTACAAGCAAAGCAAAGGTGAGTTTATCATGTAAAACAACAAGTAATAGATAACAGTAGTTAGAGAACACAATCCAAAACATCACAATATAATCACAACACCCAATCACTTCATCACGCAACAAACAAGGATAGTAATCCAAATACATTCCACAGTCAACCTATAATGCCTAGAATAATGCATGCTCCTGACTCATCTCTTAGCATGCAATGTGGTACCATCCTAGAAATAATCCAAAACAGGGAGATGATGCAGCAAGATGCCAGGGTTACTCTGTCATGCATAGGCCACTCCCCCCACTGCTGATAAGCCATGGGTCTCAGTAAAGGAGTTCCAAATAGTTGTGCCCACTAGTACCTCCGTACTCTGCAGCCAATCATCCTATTTCCATAAAACAAATGAAGTATGTCACATGGGCATCATCAATGCATGACCCGGCCAAGAACAAATCCTTCCTCGCAAGGATGACCCGCCATGCAACCCCTATGTACATACATACTGCCCCAACATGGGCTCACCAATGCAATGACTGTGGCTAGGAACAAATCCTTCCTCACAAGGATAACCAACCGATCATTGCACCATCCGGTATATGCATAGCACACAATCACAGCATCATCAATATTATCACCTCATATACCAACCTTCATTATTCCAACATTATCATATACAATCATTACTTACACATCAATCGTAAACACAACGTAAACTAGTGAGCCAAAATGGTTCACTAACCAGGCAGCACTAGCCCGACAGCTCTAAAGAAAGAAACGAGCTCAACATCTTTAAAGAGAAGAGACGAGCCTAGGAAGGAATCCAGTCACTCTAAAAACAGAGGAAACAAGCTCAACATCTCTAAAGATAAGAAACGAGCCCTGGAAAGGAACCCGGTTGCTCTAAAGAAGGGAAAATAAGCTCAACATCTCTAAAGAGAAGAGACGAGCCCGGGAAAGGAACCTGGTATCTCTCACCTCCACAACCACACCATTAAAAGGTGTTTTAGGAGTTCACCGCAATAGACATCAACTTCATGGACAGGGGAATTTTACAACATCAATATCTTCACACAAAAACACCATCAATCATAACATTCTGCATCCCATTCGTTAAAAGACATAAATTTTCTTGAAAATCAGCACACAACAGGGACATGCAGTTATCTTCATAGTTGGACTCCCTGGGCCCCAACTATGGTATCTAAAACTGATTATCAACATAATAAACTCCTCTTACCTAACCATTAGTCCTTTTACTACAGTCTGGCGATGTTATAACACTATCTTTGGAAGCGTGAGCTTGTCCAAACACAACACTCACAAGGAATCCAAGAAAAGAAAGGTTGGGGCTCCATTCTCGTTTGAACTTCAAGAAAGGTTTTCGAAGACTTCTGCTCCAGTCATGAGGTTTCTCTTGGTGGTTCCGTGGCAAGCTACAATGGTCCTTGGTGGTTCAGAGTGGTTTTAGGGTGTGGAAAGTTAGAGAGAAAAGGGAGAGAAAAGCGTAAAAGAAGAAAGAACACGCTTCCGCTGTGCCACTCTGATAATTATATATAGATGACTTGACAAGCTCACCTAGCGTGTACGTATAGCAACCACAGACCAAACAAAGTTTACTTAACCTAACATTCACCAAACACTCATAGCAAGACAAAAGCCTAATGAAACAGAAAATTATGAAATAAATTAAACAATCAAGCAACATAACACACATCAAACATCTATCTCAGAGACTCGAAATTTCAGGGTGTTACAATCGACATCAAAGAAGAGGATGCTTTCGAAGATACAGGTATAAGACTCCAGAAAGAGAGGTAGAAAACCATGTGTAGACAAACATCGGGATGGATCCGATTCAAAACATAAGTTGGGTTCTCCTAATAGGAGATCAAATTCCCCTCAATGAGAGCACAAGGTGATATACGTTTGTTAGGATTTTATTTCACGTTAGATTCAACTTATAAGCCAAGTGTAACCCAATCATGATGTATTAACTGAATTATTGTCCAGGTTGTCTCCCAAAGTAATAAAAGAAGAATTTCAAGTAATTATTTAACTAAGAACTAGGTTTTTTTTTATTTCTATTTTGTGATTTTCATGAAATAAATAACATAAAATAAATTGCAATAAAAATTAAATGACGATAAAATAATTAAGTAAAGACAGAAATACTAGACTTGGATGGTGATGTTGATCTTGATGAATGAATGTCTAGGTTTGGAATTGAAATTCGCTCGATCCACTATACCTTCACAATTCTCTACTCATGTCTCTTGCTTATTCCTAATTCACTAATGTATTTTACCCCAGCTCCTACATGGTCCTTGATTCTAAACTATTTGCTTGATACCCAATCCCTTGGACATACCGACACAGGCAATCAACATTAATAGTCGACAATTAGCGAGACTTAACCAAGATTATTCTATCCCTAGAGATAATCCAATTAAGAACTCGATTCATGTTTAGGTTTTAACAAGGCTTGCCAAAGTGCAAGTCAATTCCTGAATTCATCTAAAAGATGGCTAACTAAATAAAAACATTAAGTACGAAAACAAATAAAGAACTCAAGATGAAGTATTGAATTGATAGAATTAAAGCAAAACAAAGTTCACCCTTTCATCTCCTAGGTGGAAGGAATTTCTCTCATAAAAATAATACAGTGAAACCTAAAGTGTTTAATGGAAAAATGGAGGCGTCTAATTGGTGGAAGTCTAAAATATAATTCTAAGAACTGCTCGAGACTTCTACACCCTTACAATGAATGCCTAGCCTTCTATTTATAGAATTATAGCTAGGTTTAATTAAGGAGATAATCACAAGAAATTATAAACAAATATATCTTTAATTAATTCAAGTAATTTTCTTATTCTTCAACTGATTTATTCTTGAAAAATATCTTGCTCTTGATTTTCCTAGTTTTTATCTTCAATTTTCACAATTTCTCCTTCTAGAACTTTTAATTGATTTTGGGCCTCTAAAGCTCCCATGTGGGAGAGACTCACACTTGAGGGGGAGATTGTTGAGTACAAGTGTGAGGTAAAGTCCCACATCAGATAGAAATGGAAAATTTGAGCCCCATATAAGTGATGAGAAGACCCATAAACATGAGCCTTAAGGTTTTGGGTTAAGGTGTGGTGTCCAATTCAATTATATGGTTACTCAAGTGTAAATCTCCTCGATATTTACCCCCTCGATTTCCCAACAAAAGTGACCTATTTTTGTTGAAAAACTATAAAAAAAATTCATTAAAAATAACTAAAGCATAAAATTCTACCTAAAACAGTAAAAACTGAACTTAAAGTTATATGGATTCAAAACAAGGCCTAAAGTTAACTAAAATGCCAAATAAACGTCACAAAATGCATATAGGAATCTAGTAAATTTGACGTTTATCAATGTTATGCAAGGGAATTTTCTGGTGGAGGACCATCAAACAATTCTAAAAAACAACGTGCGAGAGAATTCTTGATCGCTACACATAGTGGAATAAACCACAAGTCGGTCAAAAGATGACCTCTTCCCTTGATATTTGATGATAAAGACATGGACATGTCGATTGTCCCAAACCATGATGATCCTTTATTGGTGAAGGCTTTCATCAATAACAAGGAGGTACATCGATTATTAGTGGATATAGGCAGCTCTATGGACATAATATTTTATGATTTCTTCAGGTATCTTAGAATCCTGCATCAGAGTTGCTTTCTTACAATAATGACCTCTTACGTTTCTCTGATTTCATCACATAGCTTCAATAGGAAATGTGAAGTTACACATAACCTTTGGTATGGCACCAATAACTAGAACAATTATGATCAGATTGATTATGGTAAAACTATAATCATCCTACAATGCCATATTGAACAGACTGACTTTGAACACACTCAGAGCAATGATTTCAACGGTTCATTTGGCCATGAAATTCTTTAGTGACGAGATGTAGATCATAACTTTGAAAGAAGATAAATAAAAGGCTCGCGAATGTGTCAAGGTATCTTTGAACCAAAAGAATTTAGACAAATTGGATGAAATGGACTATGGGCAGAGGACTAAAACACAATCTGAGGTGGTGCGATAGAGTTAGATTGCAAAAAAGATATTAAAAAGGGGGCATGGTTGATTGAGCATTTTTAGTATATTATTTTTCTACTTTTATTAGCTTATTTGACTTCTCTTGGATTCTTATTTTTTCATTTTAACTCAGTTTTAGTCTTAGGAAAATAATTGAGCTTAATTGATAATTGTTGCTTATTTTCAGATTTTGTGCTTACTTAACCTATCTTCCTTGTGCAGGACCTATAGGATTCTACAAAACTCTAAATGAAGCATATGAGTATTCCCTGGAAAGCTAACGAAAAGAGCTATAATTTTGTCAAACATAAGTGTGGACTAATTCTGTCATTTTGAGGGTCAACTTAGGCTTGGAATTCAGAACCTCTACACTTGAGTTTTGGGCTATGAGTTTGGATTTTAATTGATATAATTAGCATAATTAGTTAGTTTAAATGGGCCTAATTGGAGCCCATCCCTTAATTTTGTTAATTAACTATATATTAGTGTAGCTAGAAGTTATTTGATGACTTCATACATAGACGGAGAGATAGATACAAAAATAGAATTTCTAGCTTCTTGTGCAAGTTTTCAGAATTAAAATCTTTTCTCTCTTTTTCTCTCAATTGTTCTTCATTGTTCTTTATTTTTCTTCTTCCTTTCATCACTGTTATTCTATTTTTCTCACACAAATTTCATGGCTCTTCCATTGGTGATGATCATGGAAGGCTAAACAATCAATCAATCCAAGGATCCAGTCCAAGCAAGGAGAATTTGAGTTCTGGTTTGTGTTGATATTAAAGGAAGCTGCAAGGAGAATGTAGCAAGGATTGAAGGCTTGATGGTGCTTTAGCTTTTTACATGTCCAATCATTTTATGGCATTTGTAATTTGTCTTAATGGTTCAAGTAAATTGCCTTGTGATCATTCATTAGCATGTGCATTCTCATGATCATACATACACGGTTTTTAGTCTTAAAAGAAATCAAATGATTTTATAAGAAATGAAGTTCTCAATGGCTAAGGTTTTAAAAAAGCAAAACTTACTACTTTAATCGATTACACAAGCAGTATAATCGATTAAAGACATTCATATGATTATGAAAAAGCCTTGAAGAACAGTTTAATCGATTACAGGCTTCTTGTAATCGATTACACAGTGTTTTATGAAAAACCATGCATCACTGGAATAATCGATTATCTCACTATGTAATCGAATATCTTAATTCATTTGTATTGATGCTATTCTGGTTTAATCGATTACAGTACGGTTTAATCGATTATTTTGTTCATGAAACCATTTCCAGAAAGCTGAAGAACAGTTTAATCGATTATCTAGTATTTTAATCGATTACATATGGCAATTTAATCGATTACACTAGCAGATTAATCGATTATTGTTAGTTAATTTTGTTTTATAAAAAGCTGTTTGGGTCTGCTATCTATATATATACACATTGAATGAATTGTTCTATATACATGAGTGATATACCCAAGAGTTAAAAAGCTTTCTAGGAGTTTCAAAGTCTGATTTGCTGAGTGAAAAATCATTTCTTGTAAGGATCAACAATTCTGAGTTTTGTTGAGAAAATGTGTTAAAGAAAAGAAGGTTTTCAAGATAGTGCTTCTGAGCTATAGATTTCTTACAACCTGGAGTGTGTGGTCATCTCATTTCATTTCATTCATTCATACATGAAAGATCACAGCTTGTGTTTATCTTGAACCTATCTTCTTAGATGTTCTAAAATTTTCTGTTGTATTGTAATATATCATTGTTTTCTTTTCAAGCAACTAGAGTAGGGTTCTCTAGGTTTGAGATTCTGAGTAGGGTTCTCAGCATCTTGGTGATTTGTATTCTAATAGGGTTTTAGAATCAGGATCTTTGTCTAGTGTTAATAAAGAAAGTCACTTGTGGATTGCTTGTAAAATATTCTTTGATATAGTAATTACTCTAGCCTAGTGTGGGTTGGAAGCAACTGGATGTAGCCTCCATGGTTGAGAGGTGAACCAATATAATTCCGCATTAGTGATACAATCCAAAGTTTTTTTTTAATTTCGTAATTTGTTCAGAAAGTTTTAAATATCCAGTTTGAACCAATTCACCCCCCCTCTTGGTTCATTTGCTCATTGTATTTTCAATTTGGTATTCTAATTTCTGTGTGAATGTTCATCGTCTTCTTCAATCCTTTTTTTCAATTTTCATGATTATGAATATGTTTAGGATTGAAAACAAATTAGGCTATAGATTTATTTCCTAATTTGGACTTTTAATCACAGATTGTTTGGATGATATTTCAATTCGGTTTGTGATTTCAATTGATTTAGGAGTTAATTCGATTGAACTACTTCTAATGATATTGAATGAACCTTCATAATATGATTATTATATATGAACTATGATAGTTTGCATTGCTTGGGTTGGTGAATTGGATTGATATTCTTAAATCTATTTTTAATACATCTTTTATCAATTCTGTTAGTTTATGCATTTTCTTTCATTCTTGTTTGTGTTATGCAATTTTTTTCATTGTCTACAAACTGTTTAACAAAATCCCCCTGCTGTTTATAAGTTGATTAAGTTAGGAACCAAATTGAACTGTACCTCCAAGTCGACCTAGGTTAATCCTGTGCTACAAAATTATCTTAGTTTTATTTGTCTTGTAGCGATTCGACAATTGTTTTTCAATGGTCACCTAGATCGGAGCCCAGAGGTAGTTGCTAGGACCTCTAGATAAGGAGAATGAAAGAGCAACTGACATCCATTAGAGTAGACCTGGATGAAGGAACCAAAGAAATCTTATCTTCCTTTCTCAGAGAAAATGCCAATGTATTTGCATGGAAGCTGTAACACCCCGAAATTTCTAATTTCTGAGCTGGACGTTTGATGTGTATTATGTTGCTTGATTATTTGATTTATTTTGGTAATTGTTGTTTGTTACTATTCTGCCTTGGTATGCGTGTTTGATGATGGATGTGTTAAGTCAACTCTGCTAGTCTATGGTTGCTGATCGTGCACGTAAAGTGGACATGTCATGTCAGCTATATATATATATATATATATATATATATATATATATATATATATAT
>QARZ01038711.1:0-16744 GCA_013407115.1 Glycine latifolia
ACAACTTTATGCAACCACCACAAACCAAGGAGTAAAATGACGGTTCCAAGGCTTGAAGAAACTCCAACACATTTAAATCTTATAGTTAAGGTTAAATTGACACACGATTAGATATTAGAAAACTTTACATAAACATATCCACACACAAAAAGAGTATAAGATGAGAGGATAAGATGAATAAATCTCAACAATGTAATTAATCTTGATGGTTAAGAATAAAATTTATTAAAACAATCTTGACCATTCATATATGATTGTATGTTCAAGATTTACACATTTTATCTCTTATGGGCTCACTAGATATGTCTTCGTATATGTGTGTGTTAAAAGAACAATTAAAACTTGATGTCAAAATTAATTTGAAAAATTGGCACATTTAATAACTTTTTAAAAAAAATAAATGTTTAAGGAAATGTAGTGTTTATCGATTTTTAATAATTCATTAAAATTTCATTCTCAAAATATATTGCACAAGAAAATAATGTTATTGATTCTTGGCTAAAATATATTTTTCTTTCCTATAAAATTGGTAAAGTTCATTTTTTATCCTACAAAAAGTTTTGTTTGTATTTCATCCCTATATAATAAAAATGTGATTCTTTTTTAGTAGGAACTAGGTTTGGATTCATCTAAATCTACATGTCTGATGATTGTGCTCATTAGTTGGTCCTTTAGCCAATTAGATGCTGACGCGTGTTAAAACCATACCTCCCTCTCTCTCGCTTCAATCCATGACATCAACCCTCTCTTTGTTCATCCTTTTGTAGCCAACACTTCCCTTGAATTGCCACCACCACCACTGCAACCTCTTCCATCGATTACCTGAGAAGTGAGCTTGACACCGATGGTGATTCCGCCCATGACATCGTCGATTTATGGCTCCACTTACTTGGAACCACTCGTTGGCATTTAACACAACAAGCATAATTAAGCGTTTGACACAACCAACAAAAAAAACATTTTCAATTTCAAATGTTAAATCTAAAACAAAGGGAGGGAAGTGATCTTGGTAGCAATGTTGGAAGTGCCTTCGATCTTTTGGCCTCGATGTTTCCATGTTAGAGATTGGCTTGGCCTGTGTTGCACTGGGGTTGGGGTCATATACTTGAGCAAGGATGAATGCACGTAGTTCTAGGTCTTGGAGTGGTTTGGCTACTGGTGGTGTAAGATGATGACGCAACAATAATGGTGGTCAAGGTGGTGGGGGTGTCGTGATGATGTGATGTTAATGATGAGAGGGTGTGATGCATAGATCTAGTGTAAGAAAGCTCGTGTGCAGAGGAGGACCTTGGTGGGTGTGGCGCATATTTGGGTCCTCAGGGTTGGTGGCGCAAGAGGCAAAGAGGGAAGAGGTAGGTGGCAGTGTTTGACACTGATATTGTTTAGCACTAAAAATAGAGAGAAATTGAGATCGAAGCGACAAAGTAAGAATTGTCAGATCCACACACTTTTTCTGTGCACGATGAATCGACAACGTCTATGGATTAGTGAGAGAAGGTTACATGTTTAATAAGAAATTTTAATCGATTATAAATATAACCGATGTAGAATAACGTTTTCTATACTGGTTATACATATAATCTATGTAAAAAGTTTAAAAAGCTTGATACTTCCTATATTAGCATGCACGTAGGCTTGGGTAACTCAAACTTAGCTCTAGGTAAAAAAAAAAAACAATAGATTTAAATTTTGGGAAGGCAAAAAATAAAGAAAATTTTTTGCAAGGATGAATTTCGAACATTTCCATAATAATGAGGGCGAAGAATATATTTTTTCCTTGATTATTTTAATAATCTTCATTAAACATCCATATCCAAAATATATTCGGTAGAAAAACATAGTTTATGAGGATCAGTGACAATGGATCAGTTTGTTTAAACTTTAAAAAAGTAATTTAAAGAATTACTTATTTTAAAAAATAAGTTTAAACAAATTGCCCAATATCTATGGACGAGGAGGAACTTAGTAAATTGTCCAATATTATGATAGGAAAAAAAAATCGCCCAAATACCATACAACCTTAAGTAAATATACAGTAGTAAAATAAAATTAAAAAAACTCCTTATTTTATAAAAAAAATTCTTAATTTAATAGGGATCAAAATATTATTTAAACTTTTAATTTTTAAATTTATATAAATATATATTAATAAAATGATTTGCCCCGATTTTAATAATTTCTTTTCATAATTTTTTTATTTAAATTTTTTTATTTCATGTAATTAAATATTTTTAATAATAATGAAAATATTTACTATTTTCTATAAATTATTTTAATTTTTAAAAATATTCATCTAATACACTAAATTTTGCTCGTCAATAATTTTAAAATATTTAAATGAGAAATTTCAGTTTTTAATCACGACAAACAGAAAAAAAAATTAACTATGAAAATAATAATTGTTTCTGATGATAACGAAATTTCATGCGTACCTATTGTCCACTTTTGTTTACTAGTCATTTTCCTCGAATCTGTCGGGATAGCTGAAATGTGAACAATCAATTTCATATTAATAAATTTTGTAACATTTATTTATGTAATACAAAATCGATGGAAATAAAATCTTAAAGTAAACAACGATAATAGTTTAAAAAATCAAAACTAAAAAAATAAAATATATTAAGTAGAATGCATTTATAATACAAACTTTTTCACTATATAAATAATCCAAATGATCAAGATGAATTCTTGTTAATTATATCTAAAATGTTTTTTTATTGGTTGAATGCATTAAAAACTTTATTCCATATTAAAGGCAACAATTAACCGATAAAGGATAAATTTGTTTCCATCTATCTGCCAAGAAGATGGACTAAGAACGTATATGTCCTCTCATATATTATTTTTTATTAGTTAAAATGTATTATGATTTATAAAACTATTAAAAATTCATTAAATAAGTTGCGAGTTACATCAAAAATCATAAATTTTAATAAACTAATAAAAAAAAGTGTATGAGAGAATATGTTTATAATATTTTTAATGTACCAAATTTAAGCTAAACAATCTAAAAAAATATTTTTTTTTAAAAAAAACTCACATAATTTCTTAAATGATTTTATATGTTATAATTTTAACTATTTATAATTAATAATATGTTCAGTAAAAAAAATTAATAATATGTGATGATTACTATCCATTTTTCTCAATTTAGGTATAAAAACTGTTTCAAGAAATTCATATCACATACACATGTAAGAAGCAAATATTTAAACAAATGGTAATTAATTTAATATTAATTGTTTAACTCAATATTAAACTTGATTAAAATAAAGGAATTTTTTTTTCTATTCTTCAAGATTTGGTCAAATTAAATTTAGTCTCTACACTTTAAAATAGTAATTTTGGTCTTGAACTCTTGATATTAATTTTGAAATGTAATAGATTTTATATATGATCTTATATTTTTTTTATTTTGATTTGACAAGGGGTGAAATTCAATAAAAGAATTTTGTATCAGAAATTACGTGAACTTTTGATTTTTTAAAAGAAAAAAATAGATAAATAAACTCTAACTAAATGAATAATCAAAATTAAATTTAACTAAATTAATATGAAGAACTGTTGTGCATAAATAGGGGTCATATTTCACACATGCATACAAAAGACTCTGTTGTCAACACATGTCGAGCTTGAGGGATAGGATTTGGCTTTTTGATCGTGCACTATACACTACAGGGAAGGAGTGAAAAAATTTCAGTATGACTATATCTCAGACTGAAGATTAGTTTTGTAAGATTGAAACTTTGTCAAAATATCCTAGGATTGAATTGGAAAGTCAAAGACTCTAATTAGGAAAATGTAACAAAAAAAACATAAATAGGGGTCATACGTACGTACCTTTACAGCCTCCGTGGATGTATGGATTTCCCTTGAAGCCATCTTTGCATGAACATCTCCAACCCGAGTGTAAAGATGTAACATTAGTGGAACTGCAGTTGTAGCTGCCATGGCCATATCCATCTGTGCGGAATTCGGGGAAGGAATCGTTGGGCGTGTGAATCGGAATATCCCATTCAAGCACCGCAGGAACATCTTTTACTTTCTTTAGGTTCCCAAGGGTCGGAGCCCAGTAACTGTAATTGTACTCATCGTACACGTAGTCGAACTTATCATAATTGGCTCTAATCAGCACGTAAGCGCACTCTGGTTCGATCTTACCTTTCACATCTACAGTTACAAATGAGATGTTGTATGCTGAAAGATGAGGCGGCAGTGAAGTCTCGCAGCAGTACTTGCCACGACAACTCGCAATGTCGATGTCATTTCCATTTTTGAGGTCATCGTAACACACGGACACACAGGCTGTAAGTGTCCTGTCATTTGATATCATAAAGGCGGCCTTTTGGCAACCTACGGCAACAAATGAGTTGTAATTATGGGAATACACGAAAGGACTGCCTTCCAGATTTATGCCTGTACCAGTCCTTTCGCAGTTCTTTCCAGGATGGAAAATCGGATTCTTGATCCCAACCGTACCGTCTTGAACATCAATGTACATTACCTCCACACTTATATTCTTGAGGTAAGGTACGGGTTTCTGATCACTTTCAGAAGTATTGTTATTGTGTCTGCATTCTATTTCAAACGCCTTGCTTGCATAGCATTTGGGATCGTGCATTCCGAAAGGGAATAAAATGGAAACATTTCCACATTTTGGATTACAATCGGATCCTGCTATATTCTGAATCTGTGCAGATGCTAATGGATATATGCACCATATCATCAAAATGATGATATAAACAAGTTTCAGAATCATTTCTGGCTAGCTTAAAGGAGTGAATGTGATCCTAGTTTTGAAGAGGGTCTTTTTAATTTTCAGGTTAGACCTCAGAGGACCGTCTTATATATATTGCTAGCATCACTTGTCTATGTGTACTATATAATTTCTTGGCATTTTCTTCTATGAGATCTCAAATGTAGTAGACTTGGGTCAACTTGTCCCACACGTATCAATAATTCACCATTATTTACTATAGTTTAGTTTGATAGCTAGACAATAATTCTAAAAATTAATGACTGATGTTAGACCAAAAGTAAAGACACCTATAATAAATTATTGAACCAAAGGTATAAGAATATATATATATATATATATATATATATATATATATATATATATTAGTAATTTTTTATAGGAATATTAATTAGTAATTGTTATTAGGCATATCAAATCGTTTATTAGCTCGTCATTATCAGATGACTTTCAAATATTCAATCCTGCCAATTTTACTTCCTCAAACTTTGGGGCAGTAAGCCAGTTTATCTAATGGCATGAGAGCGAACATACATATCCTCATGCAGGATTGGTTAGTGCATGCTCTGCTACGTTTTATCATTAATTTTTTTAAAAAAAATACACTTTTATGGTTACAGCTCAGATGTCTCTATTTGACCAAAATGATCATCTATTCCGCATGGAGAATAAATTAACAAAAATAAAAAGCCTTTAATTGTGAGCAATTAAGGTTGGCTACAGCACGTGGCCCGCAATCCAATACCCAGGTCTTTGTCTTAAAAAAAGAAGTAATATTGACTTTACAGAGTAAAGTAACAACGGTATTTTAATATTTTTTCTTTAAGAAAACAGTATAATTATTTTGTTTTGTTTTAGAGTAAATTAAATATATATATATATATATATATATATATATATATATATGTCTTTCATGAGCTGAGACTGATTTTGAATGAAATTGTTTTATATAATTGATTTTGGATTTTGAGGGGATATGGTTTTTGTATAGATATATTTTTTTATTTATTAAAACAACTTAGTAACAAAACCCTATAATTTTTTTTTAACTAAAATCTATTTAAAATAGTTTTAATTCACAATTATTTATAGAATTAGAATCAATTATTAAACATAGAACCAAATACGTAAAAATTTACCTAAAGTCATACTAACTAGATTTTGAAAATTATTTATAAAAACTCTAACATGAAACTAAATTTTTGTGGTTTTGAGTTTTTAATTTTTGGTTTTTAAATATAATTTTCGAAATAAAACATGTTAATTTAACAAAAATGGAGTTAAAATGATTTTTTAACTCAATTTTTAAATAATTTTATATTTATTTTCAAAAATCAAGAAAAAAGATTTATGAATTTGGTTTATAGTTTTAAAAAAGTATATTTTTTATATTATTTGTCACTACTAACATTACTGTCACCATCACTATCAACATTGCATTGCTTGCTTCCGCTAATATTGGCACCATACCAACACCAATCACCACCAACAATGTTATGATATTGTAGTGTCATTGTTACCATTAGCAATGAAACATCACCATCACTTTCATTGTAATCGTTACCACCATACCATCTAGATCATCCAACCAAAAGATAAACCAATGACTTGGATATTCTTGAAAAAAGGTGATAAAATATTGCATATAATGTTCTCACTTAATACTAATGAAAAACTTTTATACTTGATTAATTATAAATTTGAAAGATGGGGGTAGTGTTTGAGGAAAAATACTTATTTTTTTATTTTCTCGAGATATATGATAAGAATAAATAATAAATTATTTTTTAGAAATAGTCGAAAAGAAAACTATGACTTTTCCCTTTTTCACATGGCAAATATATATTACCCATGCCATTAATCATAATGAACAGATCGATCATGGAAATGAGAATCAATAGCTAGTATATTCACTAATATTTTGAAAAAATAGAAGTCACATGTCCTAAATTATAATTAATACACTAATATTTTGTTTGGTAGTGAAGAATTAATAAATAAATAAAATAGTGGAAGAGAATAAAAAATTAGCTAGTATTCACTAGCTTTTAAAGTCTTTGGAAACTAAAAAAAGTCACGTGACATTAATTATAACAATATATTAATATTTGATTGGGTACTGCACAATTTATAATATACATAACGAATATGATAAGAAAAGAAGAAATAAAATACGTATGAACACATTGTGGACTGCTATTTGAATATTAGATGCAAACGAAATGGGATTTGTAAATTAGTGCAATTGTAGCCTCAAAAGAAGAGTTTCCAACTTTGTATTGTCAGCATAGAAAGCATCTCCAACTCATAGGGGTGTTAAACAAAATTAAATAGAACTGAATTATTTGAAAACTGCACTGAATTGAAATATAAAAAACTGGCCTATTTTTTTATGAAAACTGAATTGAACTTTTTTTTTTAAGTTAATTATATAAAACTGAACTGTTACAGTCCGTGGTTGGATTAATTGTTATGAAATTGATTTATCAATTTCATACCATATCTGTTGAACTTATATAAAATTAATATCTTGATACTGAATCAAAGCCCATAATCATGTTTTTTATTAAAGCTTGTTGCAAAACCAAATTAAGAAAAAAAAAAACAGTCCATGAATCTATAACAGTTTAGTTCAGAGCACCAAAATAGTTCAGTTCGGTACAAACTTTTAGAATGCAGTTCACTGAACCAAATAATATATAGTTTGGCTCAGTTCTTCTCGACCATGCATTTTTCTGTTCAATTTGGTTCGTCCGAATCATTTTTCTAGTTCAGTTGAATTCTTAGACGGTTCAATTTCATTCAGCATTTTTGAATACCCCTACCAAACTCATACCTGGAAGAGCAAACTGAATATACTTGTAGATGTTTCCAAGAATTCAAACTTACCTAAAATCCCATCCCAAAACCATATATCATGGAAGACAACTAGCACAATAACCATCAATAGAATCATATAATACTTCGTGTCATAACATAAAATAACAGATATCAAGACATCTAGCAGTTAACATAATCACAAAAATGATAGAATCACCACAACCATATGAAGGGATTATAGTAATTACACACAAATGATGCATCCCAACCCATGCTACACACGAATCGAGATTTGAAGCACAGTCATTGTCAGACTATTTCGTAGGTGAAAATAGTCTAAGTTCTTGTAATCAAATTAACATAAAAAAGTTTACATACCACACTGTCAATTAAAATTAGTGCATTCACCCTTTAGTCCCATTTTGATTTCCAGTTCTCTCGTACAAAATATATGCTTCAATAATCAATACAAAGGAAGAATGTCTCGACAAAGATACATTGCAATAACATAACAAGCTAGTTCTAGGTGGTATATATATACTTTACTGGTGCTACGTTTTGTGAATTTGTTGTTTGAATGTTACACTGGTGCTGTGCAATGGAGGGTATCGAGCCATGCTAATATATATATATATGTGTGTGAAAGAAAATAACATGAAGCCAGTATTTGGTAAGATACCAAACACACGGACCCTCATGCACATTGATGAGTCATGTGCTATGTTATAATATGGATAAGTCTTAACAATTAGAGTTTAGGGTGTTACATGTCTCCAATACCAGAAATGCTTATCCATTCCACATAAAGAACAAATTATCACTACTACAAAAACAGTTTTTTATGACGCTCCATCAATGATGGTTTCTAAAAATCATTGTCAATGAAAAATGTGGTGACAATTTAGTAAATAATTGAATGTGTAATGTTGGTTCTTTAAAATTTGTTGTGGGTTAGTGAGTTCAATGACGGTTATTGTAAGATGTTTATTTTAAAATCATTGTGGTTGGAGAATGTTTTTCAACCTAACCCGCGCTCATCTTTCTCACTTTCGCGCTCATCAGTTACTTTCAACCTAGGTAGTGCGTATTGTGATCGTAATTGCTCTCCTTTGCAAGCACTCACCCTCGCAGTCACGTGTCCTCAACCATTTTTAGTTGGTGCCGTTTGCCATCTGATGTGGTGCTAAGAGGTTACAGCGGGTACAACACACGGTGGGCGTTGAAGATGTTGGAGAGGGTTTTCCCTGCTTTATATGGCGGTGACGTTGGAACCGGAACAGTGCCAATTTCTTTGACCGTTTTCTTTGGGGCCAACGATGCTTTTGTTCCAGATAGATGTTCTGCTTTTCAACACGTACCTCTCCATGAATACAATTAGAATCTTCACTCCTTTGTCATTTGTTGGGGTCGATTGTTATGATGATTTTCTGGTCAATATGGTTGTGGGGTTTCATAAATTGATTGGGGAGAATTGAGAATTGGGAGGTCGTTTCAGCTATTTAGGTCCTAATCGACTAACCTTCAAATATGTTTTGGGGCAAATCCTGAACATTTTAATTGATTTGAATATTATTTTAATAAAGTATGAGCTTTGTTTTTTTATTTCAATCAGTTAGTTACAAGTGTTGATTGGTTAACAACTGGATATTGGGAAACTGATTTCAAAGAGTATTGACTTCAATTTTTTTTATTTGTTGTAAGCAAATGAATACTTGGAAATTTCTGAGTCTATGAAACAAGTTAAAAGATGAAAATATATCGATGATTTTTTTAGGTTATGATAAAAAAAAGTCAGTTTAATTATGCTACCTCCTTGGACCTTGGCTAGCTTTCAAGGAAAAAGATTATATCATACAATTATGCTTTTCAATCTTACATTCTTCCTGTATCTAAACATCAACAACATCAACATCAGCATCTTTAATCAAGTTAATTAAGGTCGGTGATAGATAAACTTAATAATAAAACAGAAAAAAGAAGAAGAAAGAGAAAAAAAAGAGAAAATAAAATAAAAGAAAGGACTAATAAACTTAAATAAAATTATTTTATTTTACACACGATAAAAATAAGTTAAGAAAATTGATCAATTATTTTATAAGAATAGGCATAATCTCCATGGTTGATGCTATGCTGTCTGAAGTTTGCCCTGAATTTGAAGTTGTGGAATTCGCAACCCAAAATTGGTTGTCTTCAATTCCAGCAAGCTCAACTTCTTCATGATGTTCTTGTGCATTAGACTGTTTTTTCGATTTTTGGATACTTTCCAATTCTAATGTGACTTCTTTCATAGTTGGTCGTTTTTTTCCGTTCGACTCTAAGCATCTTCTTACAAGATTGGCAACTACAATGATGTGTTCCTTCTCTCCTTCATGCATGACTCTTTCATCAATAATATCAAACAAACGATTTTCCCCCATACAGAGAAGAAATTGTGAAGCCAAACTTTGAAGTTCTGGTTCTCTCACAGTGGATATTGGTTTTTGCCCTGTTAAAAGTTCAACAAGAACCACTCCAAAGCTGTACACATCACTCTTCTCTGTTAATTGATTAGTATAGAAATATTCAGGATCCAAGTATCCGAAAGTTCCTTGAACTGCAGTAGTGAGATGAGTAGCTTCAATGGAAACCATTCTTGATGCACCAAAGTCTGCTACTTTTGCTTTGTACTTCCCATCCAATAATATATTTGTTGATTTGATGTCTCTGTGATAAATAGGCTGCGAAGCAAATGAGTGTAAGTAAAATAGAGCTCCAGCAACTTCAGTAGCAATTCTCAAACGCATATTCCATGTCATTGGTAACTCCTCATTTTGTCCATGTAAATGTTCATAAAGGTTACCATTGGGAATGTATTCATAAACAAGCAAAGGGATTTCAGTCTCCAAACAACATCCCAACAACTGAACCACATTTCTATGGTTAATTTGTGAAAGAATCACAAATTCATTGATGAATTCTTCAACTTTACCGTTGACCTTCAATTTTTTCACTGCAACAATTTTTCCATCTACTAGCATCCCTTTGTAAACAGTACCTTGGCCCCCTTTTCCAACTACTCTATTTATGTTGAAGTGATCAGTGGCCTTACTTAAGTCCTTTAAGCTAAAGAGTTTAATTTTGTCAACATTAACTTCACCAGCAGATAGTATTTGTTCTAACAACAATCCTCTGAAGAACTTTTCTTTGTGTTTTTTTGTTATCTTTTTCCTTACAGCTTTATGCAGCCAGCAGAAGCTAAGGAGTAGAATGGTTGTTGCGAGGCATGAAGCAAGTCCTACACATTTACATCTTGTAGTTAGTGTTAAATTGACACACAAATAGATATTAAAACACTTTTACACACACATACAAAATATATATATGACTACTATTATGAGAATGTCTATCTTATTTGATAAAGGGAGAATTACTAATCTCAATCGTTAGATTAAAATAAAAACTTAGATTTAAATATTTTAAAAATTGAAATTCAAACTTCGTATTAACTAATCTCTAAAAGATTCACCTAATAAAAATCAAATATTTAGAAGGTCTCAATTATCATGTCTTATAATATTTCAATTATAATGTTATTCTTCTTGAATGATGAATCATGAATGTCACTGTGTAGATCGCCATAAGCTTCAATGCTACTGACATCATAGTCATTGTCACCATCGTTGATTGTCACTGTCACCACTATGATCGATGACAACGATGATGATAATAACAATGGTCATGGCAACAACTATCATGCATGGCAGTAGTAGCAACAATGATCATGTCAGTAGTAACAGTGACAATCATGATTGTAGTAGCAACAGCAATCATGGAGGTAATGGTGATAATAATGGATTAACGAGTGACATGATTAATAAAATATCTTAAGATGTTATAATTAAGATCCTTTAAAGATTTGCTTTTATTTGATCTTTTAAAAATTTGTTAGTTGAATGACGTTTTAATTTGAATTCATAAATATTTAATTAAATATAATCATTTCATTTTAATCTAATACTTGAGATTAGTAATTCTCATTCTCTTATAAGATAGACACTCTCATAATATACGTCTCTCTCTATATATATATAAACACAAAAAAGTAAAATATGTAAGTCAAAGATGACCATGTAAGATGAATGAATCTCAACAATATAATTAACCTCAATGGTTAAAATTGAATATAAAGAAAAGTATATGGAAAATAACCTTTCAGTCTCCATAAAATAGGGTGTTTTCTTTTATTTTAGTTCTTTAAGTTTCTATACTCCTTCAAAGAATTTTTTGTTTTATTTTAGTTAAGAACTCAGTAAATTTTTTGTTTTACAACCTTAAAGCAGTACTAAATTAAAATTAAAAAAACTCCTTATTTTACAGGAACTATTTTTTTATAAAAAAATATAGAATTAAAAACAATTCTTAATTGTATAAAGATCAAAATATTATTTATACTTTTAATTTTTAAACTTCTATATATATATATATATATATATATATATATATATTAATAAAATGTTTTGCCACGATTTTAATAATTTATTTTCGGAATTTCTTTTTCAATTCAAAATTTGTTTCTTTCATTTTTATCTATTTCATATAATTAAATATTTTTTAATAACAATTATAATATTTAATATTTCCTATAAACTATTTTTATTTATAATTTTTTGTTCTTAAAAATATTCATCTAATACACTAAGTTTCGCTCGTCAATAATTTTAAAATATCTATATGAGAAAGGTCATTTTTTAATCACGATAAACAGAAAAAATATCAACGTATGAAAATAATAATTGTTTCTGATGATAAAAAAAATTCATGCGTACCTATTATCCACTTTGCTCTAATTTTCCTTTTCCACGAAGGTATCTGGATAGCTGAAATGTGAACAATCAATTTCAAATTAATAAATTTTATAACATTTATTTAGGTAGTACAAAATCGATGGAAATGAAATCTTAAAGTAAACAACGATGATAGTAAAAAAAATAAAATATATTAATTAGAATGTATTTTTAATACAAACTTTTTCACTATATATAATCCAAATACAAATTATGGCAAGTTTATATATTTTTATAATAACCACTTTACATATTATATCTAAAATGATTTTCTATTGCTTATATTTAATCAAAATGAATTCTGGTTAGTTATATATAAAATGTTTTTTTATTGGTTGAACGTATAAAAACATTTATTCCATATTAAAGTCAACAATTAACCGATAAAGGATAAATTTGTTTTCATCTATATGTCAAGAAGATGGACTAAGAACGTATATATCCTCTCACATATTATTTTTTATTGGTCAAAATTTATTATAATTCATAAAAATAATAAAAAATTCTTTAAATAAGATTCGAGATACAAAAAATATCATAAATTTTAATAAACTAATAAAAAAATGTGTGTAAGAAAAAATGTTTATAATATTTTTAATGTACCAAATTTAAGCTAAACAATCTTAAAAAATAGTTTTTAAAAAAGACTCACATATTTTCTTAAATGATTTTATATATTATAGTTTTAACTGTGCAGTAAAAAAATTAATAATTTGTGATGATTACTATCTATTTTTCTCAATTTAGGTATAAAAACTATTTCAAGAAATTCATATCACAGACACACGTAAGAAGCAAATATTTAAACAAATGGTAATTAATTTAATATTAATTTTTTAACTCAATATTAAACTTTATTAAAATAAAGGTAATTTTTTTCTATTCTTCAAGATTTGGTCAAATTAAATTTAGTCTTTACATTTTAAAATAGTAATTTTGGTCTTGAACTCTTTATATTAATTTTGAAATGTTATAAATTTAATATACGATCTTATATGTTTCATTTTGATTTGACAAGGGGTGAAATTCAATAAAATAATTTTGTATCATAAATTATGTGAGCTTTTATTTAGTTAAGAAAAACACAAATAAATAAGTTCTAAATAAATGAATAATGAAAATTAAATTTAACTAAATTAATCTGAAGGACTATTGTACATAAATAGGGGCCATATTACACACATGCATACAAAAGACTCTTTTGTCAACACATGTCGAGCTTGAGGGATAGGATTTGACTTTGATCCCTGCATTTACTATACACTCTAGGGAAGGAGTAAAGAATTTTCAGTGTGACAATATTGAAGATTAGTCACTGATAAAAGACTGAAATTTATAAAAATATTCTAGGATTCAATTGGAAAGTCAAAGACTAATTATGAAAATGAAGCAAAATAAACATACAAAAAAATAAAAAAATAAATAGGGGTCATACCTACAAATTTACAGCCTCCGTGAATGTATGGATTTCCCTGGAAGCCAGCTGTGCATGAACATCTCCAACCCGAGTGTGAATATTGTGAAGATGTAACATTAGTGTATTCACAGTTGTAGCTGCCATATCCATCTGTAGGGAATTCGGGGAAGGAATTGTTGGGCGTGTGAATCGGAATATCCCATTCAAGCACCACAGGAACATCATTTGCACTCTTTATAAGTCCCCAAGAGTGGGAGCCCAGTAGCTGGAATTGTACTCATCGTACACGTAGCTGAACGTATTATAATTGGCTCTAATCAGCACGTAAGCGCACTCTGGTTGGATATCACCTTTCACATCTACAGTTTCAACTGAGATGTTGTATGTTGAAAGATACGGCGGCATTGAAGTCTCGCAGCAGTACTGGCCACGACAACTCGCAATGTCGATGTCTTTTCCCTGCTTGAGGTGGTCGTAACACACAGACACACAGGCTGTAAGTGTCCTGTCATTTGATATCATTAAGGCGGCGTTTTGGCAACCTGGGAATACACGAAAGGACTGCCTTCCAGATTTATGCCTGTACCAGTCCTTTCGCAGTTCTTCCCAGGATGGAAAATCGTATTCTTTATCCCAACCGTACCGTCTTGAATATCAATGTACATTACCTGAAAATTGAAAATTTAAGGTTGGATGGGTGGTTAACAAAAAGAAGAAAAAAAAAGGAAAAGATTACTTGTTTGATCTATTGTTCTAAACAAAAATTAATATATTAATAATGAATATTTATCGATAAAAAGATGAATGTACGTTACCTCTACATTTATATTCTTGAGGTATGGTACGGGTTTCTGATCACTTTGAGAAGTATTGTTATTGTGTCTGCATTCTATTTCAAACGCCTTGCTAGCATAGCATTTGGGATCGTGCATTCCGAAAGGGAATAAAATGGAAACATTTCCACATTTTGGATTACAATCGGATCCTGCTATATTCTGAATCTGTGCGGATGCTAATTAATAATGGATATATGCACCATATCATCCAAATGATGATATAAACAAGTTTCAGAACCATTTCTGGCAAGCTAAAAGGAGTGAATGTAATCCTAGTTTTGAAGATGGTGTTTTTAATTTTCAGGTTAGACCTCAGAGGACCGTCATATATATATTGCCAACATCATTTGTTTATGTAATATGTAATTTCTTGGCATTTTCTTCTATGTGAACTCAAATATAGTGGACTTGGGTCAACTTGTCCCACACGTTTCAATAATTCACCATTAATTACTATAGTTTAGTTTGATAGCTAGACAATAATTCTACTAATTAATGACTGATGTTAGACCAAAAGTAAAGACACCTATAACAAATTATTGAACCAAATGTCCTCATGGCCGTATGTTGGAGATATATGGAAGTGGACGACAATTATTTTCTCGCTCCTTCCAAGCGGATTTTATGGAGTTATATAAGTTTGGTCCGAATCCAAATTTTAAGGTATATATATATATATATATATATATATATATATATATATATATATATATATTAGTAATTTTTTTATAGGAATATTAATTAGTAATTGTTATTAGGCTTATCAAATTGTTTATTAGCTCGTCATTATCAGATTACTTTCAAATATTCAATCCTGCCAATTTTACGTCCTCAAACTTTGGGGCAATGAGCGAGTTTCATCTTAGTTCATGTTCTGCTATGTTTTATCATAACTTTTTTAAATAAAAAAATACACTTTTTTGGTTGCAACTTACATGTCTCCATTTAACCAAAATGATCATCTATTCCGCGTGCAGAATAAATTAAAAAATAAATAAAAAGCCTTTACTTGTGTTCAATTAAGGTTGGCTACAGCACGTGGCCCGCAATCCGATACCCAGTGTTTTTCTTAAAAAAAGAAGTAATATTGATCGACTTTACAGAGTAAAGTAATAACAGTATTTTAATTTTTTTTTTTTAAGAAAACAGATTTTTATTTTGTTTTGTTTTAGAGTAGAGTAACTATACATGTCTTTCATGAGCTTAGACTGATTTTGAATGAAATTGTTTTATAAAATTGATTTTGGATTTTGAGGGGATATGATTTTTTGTAAAGTTTTTTATTTGTTTATTAAAACAAGTTAGTAACAAAACACTATAATTTTTTTCATCTAAAATCTATTTAAAATAGTTTTAATTTGCAATTATTTATAGACTTAGAATCAATTATTCAACATAGAACAAACACGTAAAAATTTACCTAAAGTCACACTAACTAGAATTTCAAAAGTATTTATAAAAAGTCTAACCTGAAACTAAAAACATGCCTAATAAGGGCTAGCTTTGTGTGATTTTGAAATTTTAATTTTTGATTTTTAAATGTAATTTTTGAAATAAAACATGTTTGAAAAAAGTGGAGCTAAAATGATCTTTTAACTCAATTTCTAAATAATTTTACATTCATTCTCAAAAATCAAGAAAAAAAATTATAAATTTAATTTTCAATTTTAAAAAAGCATACATTTTACATTCCATGTCATCAATAGTATGACTGTCACCACCATTACCAACATTTCATTGCTTTTGTAACGACCTAAAATTATTCTAGATATTATATTTTTATTAAGGTTAAATTTTTAAGAATCGTTAAATAATTTTTATTACTATTTTATTTTTACTGAACGGATCCTAGTATAAATTCTAAAACGTATAGATTATAGAAGTTGTTATACTGATATATATATATATATATATATATTATAAGTAGTCACAGTCCTTGTTATAAAAGTCATTATTAAACAAGTACAGAATTTTTCATACACCGGCCTACTTCATATCTTCATTTCTACACCATCACCAATCCAGGGTATCAAGGAAATTGACCGCTGTTGCCATCTAAAAAAAAATGAAACAAATCTAGTGAGAAATAAAA